>JAOXJP010085275.1:0-35343 GCA_025762735.1 Platanus orientalis | reverse complement strand
AACCCAATTAAAAAAGGAAAAAATACTTTTTAATCTTATTATGCATCATAAATTCATAATTAGTAAGTTTTGTTGCAATGAAGATTAAAATATAACATACTAGGCTTTTAAAAAAACTAAGAAATAAGAAAATATTGAAATGCCCTAGACTGAAAATTAGTCAATTGCTCTTAACTAAAATTGTTGAAATACACTTAGACTGAAAATTACTCTATTGCTCTTAACTAAAATTATTGAAACACACTCAGATTGAATATTACTAATTGTTGGACTTTAGAAAGATTACGACCAACGTAATTTAACCACACCCCATTCCCTTGCCGTGAGACATCCATGGAGGGGTACACTTAGGCACATGGGACCTGAATAATGGGGATCAAGGACAGATAGTGGTATTGGAGCCTTGTTACCCTTCCCCCTTCAATTGAAAAAACCGGTATCTTCACATTGTTATCCTTTTCCCTATTAGTCCAAAACCTTAAACCTGAACTACATACCCCTTTCCGATTGATCTAAGCCCACCTATTTGACACTGTTGGGAGTTTGTCTTGCAGCAGATTGAATTGGTATCAGAGCCTTGGTCAGGCATCAGGTTTTGTACCTGGCTAGACTAGCAACTAAGAGTCAAAAGAGGCCATTTCTACATAGCATGCCTAATCGTTCATCAGTAGCTCTCTCTCTCTCTCTATATATATATATGCTTGCGTGCACATGCGTGTGTGTCTATCTATTTGAAAAGTAAACTCAGCTAATTCATATGAAATTGCGTCCATTTTTAGTTTGCTGCAAATAAACTTGGCTCCTTTTTATAATTTTTATTTTATAAATAAAGAGGATTCTTTTGATGTAGGATTTGCATGAGAAATACAAAACTTGATAATTACAATGAGTTCGCAGGAGCAAATACAATGTTTTTCTAGCTTAATGTGAAATCCTAAAAGCAAGCTTGACAGATTCTTGGTTACGGGGGATTAGGAGGAGTACCACCCACAATATTTTCAGGAAGTGCTTCCGAAGTTGACATCTAATCGTTGGCCGGTGGTCTTGCATATGACAGTTCACAATTATGGCCCTAAACCTTTTAGATTTGAAAACATTTGGACCACCCATCCATTATTTAATGGGCTGGTGCATAAATGGTGGAACAAATGTAGTGTAGGGGGTTGGGGAGGTTTTTGTTCTATGAATAAGTTGGGGTATGTGAAAGGGAAGCTTCGGGAATGGAACTGAACAACTTTTGAAAGTTTAAAGGAAAATAAGGAGCTACAAGCTATAGATAGTCTTATGGAAGAGGATGAAGGGAGAACAAAGGAGCTAAGGACAAAACGAAGGGAGGTTTTAGTTGAGATGGAACGGGTTCTGAAAGCAGAGGAAATTTTCTAGCATCAGAAAGCAAAAAGCAAATGGCTTAGTGAGGGAGATGGCAATACGAATTTCTTTCATAAGATTGCTAATAGAAGGAAGATAAAGGAAGAGAAGGAACATGATATCCGGCGTAATGGTGGAAGGGAAGGAGATCAAGACATTTGAGAAGCTCGTAGGCAGGATGAGCTTGTTTTGTTTATCTATAAGATCCTTTTTGATTGGGTCTATGCGTGGTCTGAGTATGATGAGATTGAGTGGTATTCCATATGGTGTGAAAATATGTAATTTGCTTTTATTTCTCTTGGTTTGCTTTGTTTTTGTCTTTTCTTCCTTGTTGTTCTTGTAGGCTATCACCTGCCTGGTGATCCTTTTTTTTTTTTTTTGGTGTTTCAATAAAAGTTCTCTTTATCTCTCTAAAAAGAGTTCGAGGAGATTGCTAATGAAGGAATTTCTTTTTTTGAGAGACTATATAAGCAAGACTTGGAGGAGAGACCTATTTTTGAAAATCTCTTCGATTCACAACTCTCTCGTGAACAAGGTGCTGAATTGGAGAAGCCTTTTAGCAAGGAAGAAGTCAAGAATGATTTTTTTGCGATTGATGCGGCAAAAGTGCCAGGTCCTGATGGGTTTTCCTTACTCTTTTATCAAGAATGTTGGGAGACTATCTAAGATGACCTGATAAAGGTGTTCATGGAGTTTTTCGAAAGGGAGGTATCGAGTAAGGCTATGAGATATACTTTTACTGTGCTTGTTCCTAAAAAAGAGGGAGCTAGGGCATTAGGTGATTGTTGGCCTATAAGTTTGGTAAGCAGCCTTTACAAGATCATATCCAAGGTGCTATCCTTTTGGCTAAAAGGGTTATGGGATGGGTGGTGTCCTCTTCCCAAAGTGCATTTATCAAAGGAGGACATATCATGGATAGCATTCTAATTGCTAATGAATGTGTGGACTTGAGAAGAAAAGATAGGGGACAAGGAGTAGTTTGCAAGCTAGATATGGAGAAGGCATATGATAGAGTCAATTGGGGTTTCCTGTTTTGGGTTTTGCAGAAAAAAGGCTTTGGTAACCGATAGATTTCTTGGATGGAAGGGTGTGTTGTTGCACATTTCTTTTTGATATCGGTGAATGACAGTTCCAAAGGCTTCTTCAAATCATCAAGGGGCCTACGGCAAGGCAATCTGTTATCTCCTTTCCTGGTCTCCGTTGTAGCGGATGGGTTGAGTGTTATTATAAGGAAAGCAGAGCAAGATCGTTTTGTTAATTGGATGGTAGAATTATGGTTTCCCATTTACAATACGCTGATGATACAATTATTTTCCTTAAGGCGGAGGTGGAAACAATCAAAAGGACGGTGATGTGCTTTAAAATATTTCAAGTGATCTCGGGGCTGAAGGTGAATATGACAAAATCTTGCATGGTGGGGATTCATGCTGAGGAGGGTCTTGTTGCTACCTTAGCAGATGTTATGGGGTGTAAGGTGGGGACTTGGCTGTTGCAGTACTTGGGTTTGCCTCTTGAAGGGAATCCCAAAGCGGTGTCTTTTTGGGGTCCAATTGTGGAAAAGGTGACAAAGAAGTTGGCATGTTGGAATAGATCCTATATTTCTTTGGATGGAGGATTTACCTTGATTAAAGTTGCCCTTTCTAACATGCCACTTTACTACATGTCCATGTACAAAATTCTTAATAAAGTAGTGCTCGAAATTGAGAGGTATTAACATGATTTCCTTTGGGAAGGGGGAAACCAGAAGAAAGATCATGTTGTTAGATGGGGGATTGCGGTGAAGTTAAAGGAGATATGGGGTCTTGGGCTTCGGAAGATGAAGGAGAGAAATTTGGCGTTGTTGGGTAAATGGTTGTGGCGGTTCTTGATGGAAGAGGAGAACTTATGGAATTTTATCATCCTCAATAGATATGGGTTTGATGCTAAAGGATGGGACTGCAACTAAGTCCTCCCTTGATCTCATTCCATATGTTGGAAACATATTGTTCAGGCGAGTTCCTTATTCTAGCCTCATATTTGTTTTCTTCTTAGTAATGATCAAAAAATCCAATTTTGGAAAGATCTTTGGTGGGGTAATACCACTCTAGAAGTGGCTTACCATCGTTTGTTTCGTATTGCTTTAAACAAAAATGCCAAAGTCTCAGACATTTTATCCTAGGGTCTAAACGGTCTTTCATGGAACCTTCTCTTCACTCGTGACCCCTATGAGTGGGCTTACCATTGCTCACGGTCACATCATTCTTGTTAAAGGAGGGCCGGTTGGGAGTAGTGATGCCACTAAAGCGGAACTTATTTGGTTATTGGAGGGTTTGAGAATGCTCAAGAGAAAGGGCCTTAAAGATTGCATGGTGGAAGGGGGACTCCATGGTTGTAATTAGTTGGGGGAGGGGAGTAAGTTGTGGTTCTTGGAAGCTAAACCACTTCATTTGTGACATGAGGTTGTTATTGAAGGAGCTTGCTGTTGAGTTACAGCATATCCCTAGGTCTCACAATTCATTGACTGATAGGATTGTTAAGTGGTGTGCGCAGGGCCACAGGATAGGGTTGAAGGGGATTATATGCCTGATTGGTTATGTTATGTGTGATTGAGTCTTGGTTTGTTTATTGCAGCCATTTGGTTGTTTTGTATGATTATTCTTCTATTTTTAATAAAATTTGCAGCATTATTCATAAAAAAAAATTCCTCTAAAAGCCTCTTGCTGGGAATACAAAAAGGAACAAAGGGCTATAATCTTCTCCTTGACTTTGGAGAACCCTTCTTTTTGGTCATTGAAGATGGACTTGTTGCACGTGCTCTAAATCACCCAGCCAAATGGCAAAAGGCACAAGACGGCAAAGAATCAACCCTCTCAGGCTTAGAATTTCTTCTGGCAACCAATTCCATAGCTTTACTACCTCTTAGAGCCACATTGGCATCACTTGTGCTATTCCAAACCTACTGATGAACACTCTCCAAAGACTAGATGCCATAGAACAATGAATAAACAAATGGTTGACTGTTTCCGCCTCTTGGAGTCACAAGCAGCATCTGTTTAGTCATGCTAATATTTGCATGACTCATAATTACAACAAGCTTGCTGGCTAGCAAGTAGAAATATTTACCTGGAGCCTTTAACCAAGCATTGAGTCTTATTCAAAGTTTCAAACATTTTGACTGTTTAGATTCACATGAATTAGCTTGTCTCTGAAGTTATTTGGGGAAGACTATTTTCACATTCACTGAAAAAAAGTGCATCTTCTCACCAAGAATCTAGATCATTTTTCTTTTATTTTCCTGACATGTTTGTGGAGTCTTCCTGATGTACTGATGTATCGTCAATTAATATTCTGATGTTACAGATACAAAATGAAGGATATTATTTGCAGTTGGGAGTTAAAGATGCGTTGCTGAATGCTCTTCTTCTGGCTGCAAAAAAATTTAGTTTGGGTCCACCACAGGTGCTTTATTTCTTGAAACAGATGCTTTTGATTTTTGATGATATATTAAACAGCTGTACTGAATGTTAATTTCCTTTTTTTATTATTAATAAAATTATGTTGGACCTTCATGTTTGTCTGGTTCTACTGTCTGGAAAGAAGTTGACATCATGCTGATGCTGCATTTCTCTTTATAACAGCTCTTAACACAAATCTGTCTTGCACTTTCGGCACTGTTACTTCATGATGTAGAACATAAAAAGCCTATCGAGCAGCTTTTTTCTAGTCTCCAGAGTCTGCAAAGCAATGATAACGGTAATGTTGCTGTTTTGGAGATGCTTACTGTTCTGCCTGAAGAAGTTATTGAGGACCAAAATAGCGATTGTAACATTAGTTCAGTTCGTAGATGCCAGTATGGTCAAGAGGTTTGGTAGCTTCTTCTAAGTTTAAGCTTCTTTTCTGTTTTTCATTTTAAGATAACGGCTTTTCTTTTCTTTCCTTTCCTTAATATTATTATTTATTTATTTTTTAATTTAAGCATTTACATTATTTTTTTAATGCATATTTTTATTTTATGTTGATGACATTTCTTCATATTTGAAGCAGCTTCTTTCACATACTCCCATGGTTATTGAGTTCCTGCTGCAACAATCTGAGCGAAGTGTTGATGATGGAATTCAACTTAATGAGCGGAACCGAAAAATTTTGCGATGTTTGCTGAGTTGGGTAAGATAATTTTAGGTGATACGTCAATGCTATTACCATTTCTTTTGATTTGGATTATGTCATGATAAAGTTGCAAATGTATTGCCGTGTACTTTGAACAAAGGTAATTTTTTTCCCCTCTATTAGGTTTAGTTTATCTAGAAACTAGGTTGTGCTTATATAGTTCCACATCTAATTACTGCACGGCTTTCCATCGCTTTATTTGGTATCTTTATTATTTTTCTAAATTGGATTTAATTATATGAATACATGAAGCATTGGTATCTTGACACATCCAGCTTTTCCTGCCTCTTCTGAGAAGTTGTTTGAAAAGTTTATCTGAATCTCAGGTTCGTGCTGGGTGCTTCTCGGAGATTCCGCCCTCTTCGTTACCATCGCACCCACTTCTTAGTTTTGTCTTCAACTCTTTGCAGGTAATCCTCTTAACATCTTATTATAACAATGTCCCAAGCTTAATTTCCAGCATGCACTCAATCTTTTTAAATTTAATTGGGCATAGGTTTCGTCCTCTTTCGACCTGGCCATTGAAGTTCTCATTGAACTTGTGAGTCGACATGAGGTATGGGTTTGCCATCTGTAGATATTTATATTCTGAAGGGTTATCCTTGAATATATGACTGGTATTTGGAATACTTAAGCTGTATAAATTACTCTTCAGTCTTCAAAGATTGTAGTATATTTACCTTGTCTAACTTTCCTGTCAATTTTTGACCTTGTGATTTTATATCAGTAAAATGATCCCAAAACTTGGAGCTCTTTTGTTTGTTACTTTGGCAGAAATAAAATGATTGAACAGCCATAATAGACTCTCTTTACAAATATATAAAAATCTGAAACTAGTTTCAGTTAAAAATTATTGTAGCGTGACATGTTAAGTATCAATTTTTTGTCCCAAATTTTGAATACCTTTCAGCATTTCATTCTTTTTACAGTGGAAGAGCGAAAATGCTTGGATTCATTAAAACATGGTTCACCTAGCATTTTGATTGTGACAAGTATTTCAGTTACTATTTTAACTTGTTTCCAGATTTATTGTTTATTTTTGGAGGGGCTTATTCATTACACATTAATTTGTCTGTGAAAATTAACACTGCATTTCCTTCTGCGTCTTATTTGCTTTGAACCATCTTTGCTTTCACAGGGGCTGCCACAGGTTTTGCTGTACAGAATACGGTTCCTTAAAGAAGTACTTCTCCTACCAGCCATTTCCAATGGAGATGAGACAGTTATTGGTGGTCTTGCGTGCTTGTTATCAGAAATTGGGCAAGCTGTGAGTGTTCATTCTTTAGTCTAGAATAGAGATTTTCCATTTGCATTCTAATTTGTTCCTTGAGATTTTTTCATGTTGGCATGGACTATTCTTTCTTAAGGAAGTTATTACTGTTATTGGTCAATAATAGCAATAACAAAAGGATTTACCAAATTTGTTGCACATGCTTAAGTTTACATTAATCTTTAATTTTTTTAAAACTAATTGTTCCATTGGTTTTTTGTGTATTAGGCACCAGCTTTGATTGTAGAAGCAAGTACAGAGACACTTGTGCTTGCAGATGCACTTTTGAGGTGGTATCTACACCTTAATAATTTATGATTTAGAAACTTTAATGTGACACATGTTCTGCCAACCGCGATACTTCTGTAGTACTTGTTTATTTACGTGTTTGTACAGAACGGGTCAAGGTTTTAAGTATTATTATTATTTTGTTTTATTGTGCTAGATGCTTGTACCATAGTACATGTAACATGCTCAGGACTGTATTAGTAAACGCGTGCATTTATTTATGGCAGTTGTGTAGCTTTTCCAAGTGAAGACTGGGAGATTGCTGACTCAACATTGCAATTTTGGTATGCTTCTGCTTTCAAGTTCTCTATTTTATTTGTGGAGGTTTATGACGTTTCTTTTTGTTAAAGGATTGTGATTGCTATTATTATTATTATTGTTGTTGTTCTTATTTCATTATAACAATCATAAGTTCAATTCATTTGGAACTCATGGACCATATATCAAACTAGATATTGTGAATTAAATCTGAATTCTTCTTCCGCACTACGTCAATTAATGGGATTAAATATGAGATTCAGGACTTGTTTGTTTCCCTGGATATCTCTCTGTCTCATATTCCGAAGTCCCAAAATGCTGTGACTGATAAATTTGTAATGTAGGTGGTGGGTTTGGCTTATGTTGTTAGGGCCAATGTAATGCCGGATATCCCAGATTAATGCCTTAAGGCTGCCTTGTTGTATTGTATGTTTTCTTTTTTCTCTTCTTTTCTAAAAATTCATTATTTATCCAAAAAAAAAAAAAAAACTAGTAATGTGATTAAATATGTAATGTTTGTTATCAGATGCCACAACGTTTATACTTTTTGATGTAGGCAAAAACTATCATATATATATATATATTTTGATAATTAACTTAACTTTATTAAGGAGTAGAAAAAGAAAAAGTAAAATACATCAACAGCGGGAAGACCCTACTACAAATCCTCAGGGAGGCAACTTTCTGCATAAACCGACTGGGCTTTAACCCCCCAATTAGCTAGCTTATCAGCCAACTCATTTTTACTCCTATCAACATGGGACAAATAAATACACATCAAAGACAATAACTCCTGAATTTCATAAATAATAGGAGCCAGACACCAAGAGCCCAAATAGTTCCCCTTTCCCCAAACAGTGACAACCATTGAATTGCCCTCCATTTGATAATCTTTCAACCCAAGCTTGTTCAATTCTCTAAGCCCCTTTAGAAGGCTAACAACTTCTGCTTCAATGGCATTGTAGACTCCCAAAGGCCCACAAACAACTCAGATGACATTAGAATCATGATCACTAATCACACACCCAAAACTGTCCTATATCTCCTGCTATGCAATATGGAGAAAGGTTGGCACTTGGCAATAAGCAGGGTAAAACCTTCTGCAAGGGTTTCTGCACAACAACCCAAAAACTCAATGGAATTAAAAGCCTAAAGGTAACTCAACAACAGCCTCCATTGCGATGTCCTTCTATGTTACCTTGAGATGCTAGATGGGGATGGCAGCTTTGATATAAAAAAATTGTAGGACTGAAGCACAACCAAAATTGATGAAGCTTTTTCACTCAAAAAGTAATATGGAAATTCTTGCCCCTTAAATGCAAAGCCTTTGGATGGAAGTAGTTTGTAAAAAATCAACATCTGATATATGCTTCATAGAAGGAAATGTTGGTTCATCCTTTCTCATGTTTGTCTCAAGTTTACGGAGAATGTGGAATCAATTAATTTCCTCTTCATCCATTGAAACTTGGTAATAAGGGTCTGACACCATCTTCTGTAGTTGATCTCTTTGGCCTCTGGCTCCTGAACCCCCTTCTGGAAAATTGTCAAGTTTTTATAGAGGATTGTTTTGGTGGCCTCCCTATGGACTTTCCAGGAGGAATGGAACAATAGATCTTTCAAAGGTGTTCCTGGACAATCTAACGCATTATTGACAGGTTTTCTGTAATAATCATGTGTAAAACTACCACACTGTAGTTGTTCAGGGACGTCCTCTGAGTCCATGTTGAGGGACTGGTATTCTCTTGTTCACCCTACCCCCTGTTCTTGTGTCACTGAACTGGTTTGGTCTCCTTTGATCCAAACACTATCAAACTCAATTTTGATGGGCGTTCTTTGGGCAATCTGCCAGCCGGTTCCTGCATGAGTAATGGAAGATTCAAGGTCAGCTCTAGGAGATGATACATGCACACTCAGGGTCACTAAGTGAAGGGGATTTTTTGAGGGAAGAGCTATTGAGTCTCTTGTACAGCCCTAGGATGGCTTACTTTATCAGTTTTGTTGGATTTCTGGTCTAGGAAAATTCACATACCTTTTTTTATCCGTAAAAAAAATCACATATTTTCTTGGTTGGCTTTGTGCAGGCTCTACTGGGCCTTGGAGATTTTTTGTTGATAATGCAAATTTATTAAAAAGAGGAGGAAAAGGAAAAAGGAGGGGATGAGGCATCCCCAAAACAACCAAACACAACATCACAACAAGGGTTAACCTCCCCTACTAATGTTAACCCAATTCCGCTTAATCTCAACAAGAGACAAGCCCTCAACCTCTTTACATTTACAAACCCAAAGGAAGCATCTACCTTTTGCTTTTCTAAGAATGTTAAAAGAAGGCTCCGCCGAATTTTAAAAAATTTGATGATTTCTCTTGAGCCAAATCGATCACCTAATCGCCGGTAAGAGCGTGTGCCACAACATTCGACCTTTACAATGCCTTGTTGGGTAACGCCATTGCTGAAAAAAGAAGAGGCAGTACTCTGGGGGGGCCCAAGACACATTAGTTTCCACAAGAATGGAAGACCAAATCTCCCACGTGAAGGGGCAATGTAATAAAATATGAGAGGCTGATTCTGCATCACTCTTGCAAAGAGGGCACATGTTGGGAAAAATAGAACCCATTCTTTGAAGAAAATATAAAGTGGGAATGCAATCTTTCACAGCCGTCCAAGAGAAGAGAACTTTAGACGTTGCCTTGACTTTCCAAATCCCAGCCCAATGAAATTCTCCTTCACCCCTAGGCTCCAAAAACTCATAAGAAGATCTCACAGAGAAGGACCCATCTTTTGCCGGAAGCCATCTTTGACTGTCAGCCCTATCTTGCCTCGGATGCAAATTCTCCACACATCTCATAAACCAAGCCATTTGGTTAATCTCCCAATCATTTAGAGGATGTCTAAGAAGCACATTCCAGCTGTTAGGGGTAATACATCCAGCCAATAGTCAACAACTGAGGCCCGCTTGTTAATAGCGAAGTTGAAGATCAAAGGGATTTCTTCTATGAGGGGTCTTGGACTACACCACCTATCATACCAAAATGAGATATCATGACTGCAGCCTAAGGACTTGGATACAGCCTGCTTGAACCAGTCCGCTTGCATGGAAATTCCTTTCCACAAACTAACCCCATAAGCCGCTTTCACCTTTTTGGATTCCTACTTGTTGCTCAGCCCGTATTTCCCAGCAATAACTCTTCTCCACATAATATTTTCTTCCAACCCAAACCTCCAAAGCCATTTAGAGAGAAGCGCACCATTAAAATCCCGAATACGTCTAATGCCCGACCCACCCAATTTCACCAGTTTGCAGACATCTTTCTAGGCTACTAAATGATGACCATCCGGACCTTTCCACTAAATGGGCCTTGAAGATTTCTGCATCTGATCAGGGAAGTCCATTCCCTCTGCTTGTATTGCAACACCTCATTTCGATGCTGGTATATAATGAAAAAAATGAATTGGTGGACAAGCTAGCCTAATGAGTGGTTTGACTCTGAATAAGTTATGCGCATCTTTGCCTTCGTAGTAACTTAATTTAATTTTGGTGTTCCCCTTTCCTCTTCTCATTTCTTTGGTGCAGGGGGTCTATTTGTACTTTTTTGTTATTTTTTTCCCTTTTCTCAATAAAATTTTAGTTATTTCATGAAAAGAAAATGATGTAGCTTTTAGTGTTCTAGTTCATAATTTGGAGATTGCTCATCATCTAATAAGTATGTACATGTTACCTTTTCCGGTTTCATGTATGTGCCGTACTAATTCGTTACAGGACCTATGTCCTGTTCTGCAATTTTTTTTAAACTTAAATCCTATTTCACATTGGCACTTTTAGAGGCTGACCCTTTGTCTGTTGTGCAAGGGATGATCATAATAGTTTGTAAGAACTAAAATGAGTTTAAAGAATTTTACATGCCAGTCTAACATCTAAAATAAGGATGTATTAACTGTGTGCTTGTTTCTTATTCTCTTCTGGGACAGGTGTAGTCTAGCCAGCTATGTTCTTGGCCTTGATACCGACAAGGGAAACAGTAGAAAAACTGCAGAAGACTTATTTCTTCCTGTATTCTCAGCATTACTTGACGCTCTTTTGCTGCGTGCTCAGGTTTTTTTCTTGACCTAATTACACCATGTTTTCAAGGTGCGGATGGTAACTGCAGTCTTGTTTGAATAATGTATAGTTCTTTCTGGTGGTTAGTTGCTTGTAAAATATGCCAAGAAGTAAAATGCAACTGTGGAGGCCACATATATTTATACTGAATCTCTTCTCCCCTTGTTTTTGTTCTCTATTAGTTTAAAACATAAGGCTGCATATTGGGTTGGGATGACCTGAAGTCCCCTGAAATTTGGGCATGCTTGGCCAAGTAAATTTTGGTTTGGGCCAAGCTCTGAGGCCCAAATTAATATTCGGGTGGAGTTTGGTCAGGCCTCAGCCCAGACCAAACTATAATAAATTTAAAAAACACAGCCTGGCTTGAACTTGGCCTGAACATAGATTGAGCCCAATTTGAACTTGGAATGAATTCGGCTTTAACTTGTATGAACTCAGTTCGAACTTAGTCTGTACTCAGTCCAAACCGAATCTGAACTTGATCATGGGCTGTTAAGTACTCAGCCTGAAGCCCACTTTTTAAAATTAGGCCGAGTTTGTGCTAGGCTGCAACACTTTGGGCCGAGTTTGACCACAGCCCAGCGCATCCTGGCCCGACTTGCAGCCCTAGTAAAACACATTCCACTCGGTGGTTTGGAAATCCGTATATTTTTCTTTTTGAAAACTGACACTTTTGCATCTTAAGGCTGATAGATGGCATGTGTTCAACTCTTTCTAATTTTTGGCATTATTTTTTGAACATTTGTAAGACATTATTCGAATGAAGTGCATGAATGTGGTTGTTGCTTGTCATCATTGCTTTCAGAGGCATGTATGGTGGCATATCTCATGTGAGGCATTCACAATATGTCCTAATGTTCATGAGGCACACAGCTTGGATGTGAGATGTATGCTTCTATCACACTTGAAGTTTCAAGTCGGGATGGTATGGGCTGGGCTGAGGTCAGCCCTAACTCGGTCCAAAGTGTAGCTGCCTAGCCTGTACTTGGTCCGAGGCTGAACTCAGGTTGATATTGTCCCAATTTTAAAAAGTGGGCTTTGGGATGAGTTCAAACTAGCCCAAACTTGATAGCCTGTGGGCTGAGATTGGACTGAGTTCAGGCTAGCCCGAACTTAACAACCCCATGGGCCGAGTTTAGATGAGTTTGGATTTAGTGCATACCGAGTTAAACTGAGAGTTTGGGCTGAGTCCAGGCTTTTAAAATATTACTATAGTTTGGGCTGGCCCGAGTTGGGCTTCTAGCTGGGCTGAAGCCTGACCGAACTTAGCCTATATATTACATCAGGCCTGAAATTTGGGCCCAAATTTGGTCTAAACTGAAGTTAGTATAGCCAAGCCTGCCCAAATTTCAGGCCAAATCGGGCTTCAGTCGAGCCTAGCTCAATTATGTGACAATTTTCTTTTTGGAAGTTAGGTTTGAATTACGGCTGATATGATAAAGGGGTTTAATCAATATTCTTGATTGATAACAAATAAATGTTTTATTGATATAAGCAAAACCGCACCTAAATTTTCCCTCAATTACAAAAAAAGAAAAAAAGAAATCCACAAGTATACTTTGATGCAAAAGTATATTTTATACATGAGTGATTACATCCTACAGAAGCATCTCCAGTCCCTTTCAAAAGCCGATTGATACAGGTTTTTAAACTCCTTCAATGTAGAGGACCAAAGCAAATGCAGGGAACCGATTGCCACTCATGTTTTATGAGTAGTGTAGCTAACATCCTTAAAATTCTTCGATTTCACTCTTTCCGTAAGCCTCAACATATTGTGAATAGAGGAACCCTTGGCCAAGACATGAACGTCTCACCTTTATGTACAGAAGTCATCCACTTCACCCCAAAAAAGAGATGGAAACACCAAATAAATAATGCTGCATAACTATGAAAGAAACAATAACTAATCGTTGGTCGTTTACTTCTTTTCTTTTGCACATAACACATTGGTTGGCCAATCTAAAGCTTCACTCCATTAGGTGATCGATAGGTTATCACGGGCACTAACCATGCAAAACTTTTACCTAGTTGGAACGATAAAGCACTAAATTGAAGGAGTTTAAGCAATATGAGTTATACAATTATGAATATTGACTAAAACATATTCATGCAATTATGCATTCATTTGTTTTTCTTTTTATTTTTGTTTGTTTTATATATGTTTTATTTTTTTGGATAATTTTTTCTTTTGTTTTATTTACTCATGCCTTTGGGTTTATGCCTCACGCCTTAGTGATAGGGAACACTGGTTATTATCTCAGTTCGCAACTCAACTCAATTAAGCCGATGTGCAACGCGAAACACCCCATACTCAAATTTGATGGGCTTATGCGGGTGTATTTTAGGTATCTTGGTTTTATATTTTTGTATGGCAATAATTTTTAAATTTTGTTAGATTTAGGTTAATCTAGGTTAGTTTCTCGTCCATCAATTTGGGCTTTTATTGATTTCTATATAAAAGAGGTTTTATTTATTTTTTAAGAAGGTGGAAGTTCAATTTTCATCATTTTTTTATGCCTTATTTTGGTAGGTAAAAAATTACCTATTTGGCTTGATTTTGGTGTCCTTTGAAAGGTTATTAAATTACCTTTCCAACGAGCCCAAGATTTTGTGAGTGTGATTTGAATGGGAGATTCTGGCTAATGCTGGCATAGTATCTCTTTGTGATGGAATCATTTTAGAGTTTTATTTTTATTGGAATTCTAGTTTGAGTAGGATATATATATATGCTTTTTATTGGTGTATATGGTAGGGTATTTGGGTACATTACACATGAGTGGTATACATGTAAATACTCGTTGTGTCTCTAGTATCCTTTTAATAATACATTCATACATATGAGAGAGATATACTCTCTATACGATTTCCTCTAATTTCACTTCTTCTTCCTCCACTTCAAGTTGAAACCCTAACACATCAAACTCTAATCTTCGCAGATTTCCACTTGGTATCAGAGCTAGGTTGTAAGTTCGTCACGATGTTTAATCTACCAAGAAGGTTTGTTGATGTCAGCACCCGTACGGCTGACGTTAGCACTTGGGGTCGACGTATGTGAATCCTTAGTCTGGGTTGTTTTGATTTTTGGATAATTATGGTGCAAGTTTTGATTGATTTGGAGCATATATGAGGGTTTTATGATTTTTTCTAGTTTTTGTTTGTCGTACGCCTAGATCTGAGAAATTTTCTCTATGTGACTTGATTGATGGTTGTTTTATTCGAAGGATGGGCATGGATTGGTCTCTTTTCTCCTAGGAACCATCCAAAACTAGTTTCACGAAATTCCATGCTGATTTGAGAGTTTTATGAGCATTTTTATAGAGGTATGTTTATCGCCGACGACTTCTCAGGCTCTTCTTTTATTTTGAAAACCGTTATCCTCTCTTGCTGTTTTTACTTGCTGCTCTTCTTTGAACGTATTCCTTGTTGTCTTTAAGTTTTGAAGCCTTGTGCTTTTCAGGGACTATAAGGCCCTGTATTATCAACATCATTGGCTTTTCTTTTGTTTTTGGCCATTTTTTCTTCCGCTCATGGTGTTTGGGTGAACTATGTATGCTACTTTGCTTGGTGCTATGATGTGCTTTTATGGTATATCAACCCTCCTTTAATGTGTTTGAGGTTTGTTTTTGGTGCTTGAATGGTGGATCTTCTAGTCCGTTGTGCTCTCCTTTTTTTTTGTTGATGTTGTGAATCTCGATTTTTGCCCGACGGGTTAATCCCTTTAAAAAGAGACTAGCCCATTATAGGAAAGATCCTACAATGATTTGGAGTCGTCACCATCCTTTTTAATTATGTGGATGGACATTGGTTTTGAAAACAAATAAGGTTTTTGAGTTTTGAAAAGGGTGTGAAAGTGTTTTAACTCCATTAACTTGGTCCACTCATGTGATTCTTGAGCAAGTAGTTCGATTACGAATTAGGGAATGTTTTAGGCACCCATTTTTGCCTGCATTTGCCGTTACCTATTTCAGTCCGCTATAGTTTTTGGTTATGTTGATATTTTCTACCTAAGGGTGTTTTACATTAAACTGGAATCCCAAGTTTGTTATTTTAGAAGTGAAATCCTAATTCTCACATCAAGTTAAAAGATTTTTTACCTTACATAAGTAGCTTAGTTTGATTCTCTATTAATTTGGTTGGAGAATTAAAGCTACTTTATCGAAGTTTTGACTTAGGTTTAAAATAGTTAATCTTGAGTGAGAGATTATCTTGTTCTTTAGAAGTGTAACCTTAATTTTCATATGAAGCTAAAAGATTTTTTTCGTTAATTAAATAACTTGGCTTGATTGAAAAATTAAAGTTAATCTTATCAAAGTTTAACATTATTTCTAAGGTTTAACATTTCATTTATAAGTCCTATCGTAGGTTCTAAAATAATATAAAAGTATTTTTTTATGTGTTTATCCTAAGTCGTGTTGGGTTGCAATGTTAAAAGATTCCTACTATTGAACAATTGGAGAAATAATACAACATAAGAATGCTTGAATTGACTATTTGAAGAGAGCATGAAGAGGGTAAAGTGTTACATTAGCATCCTTTCATGTAACCATATGAAATATGAAGATTAACACATATCAAAAGAAGTAAATAAATTATTCATTTGAAGATAATTATTCGTAGAAACATGCCCAAGATTTGAAGGAAAGTCATTTCAATATTGTTCTTGTGATGACCTTTACCTCTTAATGAATATTGTTGCTCCAATTATTGTGACCTATATCGTCTTTGGTTATTTATTAACCATGAGATTGGGTCACTTCCTTGTAGATTTCCTAAATCCAAAATGCTTTGGGTTAGGTTTTCTCATGAGCTTGCTGATGCGGAACTAAATGCCGAATAGTATAAAATAACCTCCAAGAAGGAAACAACTATCCAAAGATAAAATCTGAAAATTTCAGACCTAAGGCCAAATCCGTAATTTTTCCCAAAAGTTGGAAAATTACTAAAATACCCCTGACAGAAAATTCCCAGACCTGAAAGTCTCTACGCAGGTTTTTTTAGAATTTCTCTAATAAGAAATATAAGAAATTCAAAAAAATTATTGTATAAAATTCAAAATCGTAATTCCTGTGTAAAGTACTGTAGCAGATTCTCAAACAGTGTCACACAGATTTGATCACTGCGTCCTGACAACTGAAGATTTCGAACCACTGATTTTACTACATTCAATACTTGTCTAGATCTCTTGAAAAGAGCTGATTTGAAGGTTGGATTCAATCCGAAACTTAAAAAAAAAATTCCAACGATCTGACCTGGAGAAGGGCTGTCGCTAGACCTGCTTTGGACTTGCTCCTATTAAATAGGAGGTGGCTGAAGCTGATGACTACCCTTCCTATTTGGGTCGTCCAGGGGCTAGGAAGGTCCTTGCAAGAGTTTTCGAAGAAAGGATGAGAGACGAGAGAATTGTGTTGATTCACGTTAATGACTATTTAACGTCTACAGAAAAAAAAAACACTGTAGCAAAATAAAAATAAATTAAGGAATATGAATTTAAAGAGGAAGAAGGAGAATTAGAAGGAAGTTAAGAAGATTAGAAGAGGTTTGATAGAAAATTGATGAAGAAAAAGTAAGAAGAAGAGGAGGAAGGAGGCAATCCACTCGTTGGAGACAATGCACAATTTCTATTCTTCAAAACTCCTTTATCGTTACATCAAGTAGGGTTTTTAAGCCCCTTTAAAATTAAAAACTAATTACCTAAACTACCTCCTATTAGTCCATACGACCAACACTACTTCCCTTGCTTATTTGGTCTATATATATAAACCCAAAATAACCCCTAAACACTACTAATTACTTTCCCTACCTTATGGCTGCAAAAGAGCTTTATTACATGCTTGAAATTCAAAATTAATAAACCCTAAACACTTATTACCATGGACATCTGCACTTGGCTTTCCTCCCTTGATAAGTCCTAAGCTTGGGCTTCCAAATGGGGTAAGATTTCTCGAAAAACTCTAGTGCTGCTGCATCACTTGCCATGAGGGAAAGAGTAGAAAAAACATAAATAGAAGGAGGAAGAGACAATAACATGCATGTTGTAGGAGAAGAATATTAGGAAATGATGAGGATAAACCCTTCTTGTTACTAATCTTTCATCACTTTAAGTATAAAGAAAAATGAAACATTTTATGTAAAAAAGTGAGGAAGAAACTCATATGTTTGAAATGGAAAAACAAAAGAAGTGGGAGGGGGTACAAGTATTATATCGGTGAACATGCTATCATTTTACTTTCTATGAAGAAAGAAGTGTGCACATTTCCATGATTACTCCCTAAAAAGACACTTATAATACTTTAGAAAATAAAGTGACATTAAATTCTAAACATTATAAACTCTATATTCTATGATTATTTATTAACCATGAGATTGAGTCATTTCCTTGTAGATTTTTTAAATCCAAAATATGTGCTTTGAATTAAGTTTTCTTATGAGCCTGTCATGGTGAAAAAAAATAGAGAAGGGTATGGAATAAAAAGAAAAAAAGAAATATAGTAATATGCATATGGTAAGGGTAGAATGTAAGAGATGATAAGTTACTATCATTTTTAAAAAAAAATTGGGATAAACATTTCTCTTCTATAACATACGACACAAGGAGAAATGAGATATCTTAAACAATGAGTTATGAAAAACAATGAGCTATGAAAAACTTTTATGCTTAAAAAAAATAGAATAAAAGAAGTTGCTAAGTATATCATGTAGAAAAATGTGCTTTCCTTTCACTTTCTATAAGGAAAGAAAGGTTGGTATTTCCATAATCAATCACTAAAGGGACTTTGAATAAAATAAAGTGACTCTAACAATAATTAAAGAACAAAGAAAGTGTATATGAATGGGTTAAGCTTTTCATATGATCAATGGGTGTGCGCCAAGAGGGGTGATAAAAAGAGATGTACTAAAAAACTTGTAAACTAAACTAAAAAAATAAATATGTTTACACTAAAAAACATGTAAAGAAAAAAAGAAGAAAATTTATAATAGAAAACAAGTGAAGAAAAGTAAAAACATTTACACTAGAATGAAGGAACTTTACACTAAAAAGCAAGTAAAGAAGAGTAAAGACACTTACGCTAGAAAACAAGTAAAGAAAAAAAGAATAAAATTTATACTAGAAAGCAAGTAAAGAATAGCACGGACATTTACACTAGAAAGCAAGTAAAGAAGAAAATAAGATTTATATAAGAAAGCAAATAAAGAATAACAAGGACACTTAGACTATAAAACAAGAAGAAAATTTATTTTAGAAAAGCAAGTAAAGAATAATAAGGACATTTACATTAGAAAATGGTAAGGAAAAGTAAGGACATTTACGCTAGAAAACAAGTAAAGAAAAGTAAGGACATTTACACTAGAAAGCAAGTAAAGAAAAAAAGAAAAAAAAAACTATACTAGAAAGAAAGTAAAGATTGATTTTATTAAAGTTCTAGGAGGGGTATCTCTTATTATATTTGTCCAAGTCCTTTGTATCCTTTATATGTGGGCAACACTTCCTTTAAATTATATTTCTTTTAAAGGGGGAAAGAAAATTAGAGAAAAAAGATAGAGAAGGAGAAAAGGGAGGTTAAGAGAGAGAGTGGGGTTGGCTAGGGAAATAGTAAAGTTTCATGAAGGTTGTTGGAGATGATGAGGAATTTTTGTAAAACTAAGAAGGTATTAGGGCTTAGGGTTCTAGAGAGATTTTTGTAGAATTTTTCTGAGGCTTAGAGGGATGAAAATATGAGGAGGGAACCCCTCATTTTATAGAGTTTTTTGTGATTAGTGGGGTAATTAGTCCTAAGCAAGCTTAGGTCTAAGCATCCACTTTAATACATATGTGCAATGACATGTTTTAGTAATTATTTGAAAAAAACATGGTCATAAAGCAAACCAAGGCTTTAGTAGTGTGTATAATAGGAAATTAGGTGTATGAAAGACATGCTTTTAGGCAATACACAAGACATATCCAAAGAATATTCTTCGGATAAAGCATAAAGCATATTCTAGAAAGTTGTGACTCTTAGGATGTGACCTTGGAGTTGTCCTTTGAGGTCCATAAGACTTATGATATTTTGGTCATATCCAACAATTAAATTGGTGATCCCTTAGTCGGATGTCATTATAGACCAAAAGATACCATTTCAAAGGTCCTGAGTGATCGTGACATTGTGGTCCTAAAACAAGGTCTTGCTAACCTCCCGTGAAATTGTCATTTGATTTATTAGTCTAAGGGACTCTGCTAAAGACATCTATGATCTCCGGTTGATCAAAAGTCAAGTATAGAGAATTGTCATCGAAAGATATTGTTTCAGCAAAAACAGTCTTCCGGTGCACAAAAACCTAAAATGTCTTTCATTAGTGAACTTTGAGGCATCCGTTTAGGGCTATTTGGGGTTCTTTAGAGTTTTTGACTCTTGCATTTTGCTCACCGGACATCTCACCCATACCCCATTTTCACTAGATTCTATTTACAGGGCATTAAATGGCATCACATTTGTTTCTCAATATGGAATCAAATGACACCTTTTTGTCATGCCATTTGGTAGACCTTAACGTAAGATTGTCATTGTCTTGTTAATCCAGTTTAACGAGAATTATCACAATTGGATGTACCAATTGGTACATTTTACGAAATGCAAGGGTAGTCTTTTGATCACCTAAGTATTGGGGAATGTGTAAATCTTTGGAAAATGTAAGTTCTTCCTAATAAAAGGATCCTTCGACGCTTGTGCTAAAATTAGGTGCTGACAAACGTTTCAGAAGCTTTGTGGTTTGTTGGTTGCCCCCTATGTTATGTGGACAACCTTGCCTGTATAGTGGTGTGAGTGGTATTTTGTAGTGCTTCAGAGCTATGTAGCTGTGTGCTTGTTCTCTTTCTTGGGCTGTTAGTGTGAATTGGTGATGTGCTGCTGGAAGTGATTGGATTTATTGTTTAAGACTATTGCCACGTGTTTGGGCTATTGTTGCTGTTGGTTGTGTTTGGTGTTGTTCTTGGGGCCGCCTTGTTTGTGGTGAAGTGGTGTCATTGGCTATTTTGTGATCCTCTACATCAAGGAATTCAATGTTGTAGGAGTTCTTTGATTAGCCGTTGTGCCTTCTCATATTCTTGCCACTTTGTTTGGCCTCGGTCAAGTTTATACCATGTTTGCATGTTCTGGTGCTTCAGTATCATCTCATGGCTCATCTTGTAGTCATCCCTGGATTATTGACTCCAGGGCATCTAAGCATATGACCGGTATGTCTAGCCGTTTTTCTTCAAATCGTGTTGCTTTTGGTAGAGACAAGGTACGTATTGACAATGGCTCTTTGTCTTCCATAGTTGGTACTGGTTGCATTCCTCTTACATCTTTCTTGTCCTTGCCCTCTATATTTCATGTTCCCAATTTTTAGTTAAACCTTGATTTTGTTAGTCAATTTACCAAAACTTTAAATTGCATTGTTAATTTTTTTCCTTATTGTGTTTTTTAGGAGAGGGTCATTTCTTTGGTGCAATGGTAGTGACTCAGGCTGCCAATGTGAAAACGTGGGTTCGAGTCTCATGAGTAGCCACTTATGCAAAAGAGCCAAAGGTTGGGCTTGTCTCTAGTCCAACCCTCCCAACACCCCATAGTTACGCCACCAACACTAGGCAATGACCTTTTTATTCTATTTTTTAGGACTTGGAGGTAAGGAGGACAATTAGTTGAGGCCATGAGGATCATGGGTTGTATCTTGTGGATGGTTGCTTATTTGTTGCCTCTATAGCTCAGTAGATACCCTCTTCCTCCATTTCGGTTTAACAGTCTTCCTCACCTTCTGTTCCACCTTCTACTTCTTAGCGTGATCAGCTTCTTCTATGGCATTCTCTTTTTGGCCATCTCTCATTTCCTATGTCATGCAAAATATTTCCAGGCTTGTGCTCTTTTATTTCAGATTTCCATTGCGAAATCTGTGAGTTGGGCAAGCATTATCGTTCCTCCTATTCCCAGAGTATGAGTTGTAGTTTTGCTCAATTTTCTCTTGTTCGTTCTGATGTCTGGGGACCTGCTCTTGTTAACTCTTTGTTGGGTTTTCATTATTTTGTGACCTTTATTGATGATTACTTCCGAGCTACTTGGATTTATTTGTTGAAATCCAATAATGAGGTGTTTTCCGTCTTTAGTTGTTTCAGAAGTTAGTTGAAACTCAATTTGACATTAAGCTCAAGCTAAAGTGTTCTTAAAGTTCAATTCTTGGTTGTTTAACATTATTCTTGTTTCCGCTACATATTCTAGGTTCTATTGAGATTCTTGGCTATCATTCTACATCAACTTTGATATAATCTCTATTGTGCTGCATCAATTTTGGTATCAAAGCTTGTATGCTGCATCAGTAGTAGGCTCTGATACCAAGAGGATTTCTGCTCTTAGATGTGAAGAATTAACTAGGGTTTGTGGAAGAGAAAAGAGGAAGAAGAAGAGAAGAAAGAGAAGTATTTTGAAAAAAAAAACGTATTGAGAGAGTAGAGAATCCCCCCATATGTATATGATATATTCGAATGAAGAGAATGCACTGATACATGAATGGGTTTTTACATGTATGCCCTTATGCCCACTAAAGACATAAACACGCTTACATTTTTAGCCTACACACTCTCTCATGTACATCAACAGATGGCCCCACCTTGTCATAAGTTCATAACTCCACTTTCCTAATGACTTTATTCTCATGCAAAACCAGCCATCAGCAATTGATGCATTGAGGTGCAGAACTTTGTATTATTTTGTTATCATTAGGATTCACACACAAAAAAAGATGTAATTATATGAATAAAAGCTGGTTAAGTTGTTAATAAAAGAACAGCTGGTATGTCAAATAGATCAAATTAAGTGACTTACATATCTAATGCAATATACGTGAGTTTTTTTCCCCCTGTAAACTAACTACCATATATTTTCAGCTGCAATTTCTTTCTTCTCTCTTCTCACATGAGAATGGTTGCTAAAACCTAGCTTTTGCAATCCTTGTTCCACGGCATCAGTCTACCTTTTCCTGTAACCTTCCTTTGTGATCTGCTGGAGAAAAATGGGGGTGGGGTAGAGAGAGATCTACTTGAACCAAAACTCAACCCCCGGTTTGGGTCTGACTCTTTTGACCCGGCCCCACCATGTGAAACCTATACCAAAACCACCCCAGTAAGGGTGGGGCTGATTACAAGGTTAACCCCATTGCCATCTTTAGTTGTAGTACCTCTATAAATAGCTATATATTTATGTATTCTTTAATGAAAGATTGAAGTTTTTGTCCCGCCCCCCCTCCCCCCCTCTACTAGTTTTCATTTTAAAGCGAGTCTTCTCTTATGGTGGTGAGACTCCATCATTTCTTCCTATGAGTTAGTGAAACTCCAACCAAAGGATCATGGATATTGAGAATCAACCCATTTCATTTTGTTTCTCTTTGTTTCATCTGTCTTCTTTCAATTTCTTGTGTAAGACATCCTTTAAGGGCTGCAACTCTGTTTCAAAAGTGCAGTCCTTTCTATTTTAGGCATCATGCACCAGTGCAATATTTATCATATCCTTTCAAGTATAAATATTTATCAGTGCAATATATGAAGGTGAAGCATCCACCTTGTTCTTTTGACAATAATTTCTGTTTTGTCATTCATTGAAAATATATACATGGGTGCTTGCAATTGTTGTATTGAGGACCTGATGTGCATTGTTGAGAAATATGATATAGCATAGAGATGTCACCTTTTCTTTTCACCTGTTCATAGAGCGATCTGTGTCCAATTCTGTAATCTATGTCCAAATGATTGACTTTGAGATTAAAAAATGGATATGACTGACGGCCTTGTATTTGACAGGTGGACAAAGCTACATTTAATGACAGGAATGGAACTCCTGACTTGCCAGATAGCCTTACACATTTTAGGATGAATCTGGCTGAGGTTTATGTGGATATTTGCCAGCTTTTAGGATCTGCTACGTTTGTGCAAAAGGTGCATTGTACTTGAAAAATACTTCTTTGATTGTATGTAATTTATCACTGCAACAGAGGGGATAGAGACTATTTGAATTGATCTGGTTGACTTTTTTATATTATATTTTGGGTGACTTTTATTGCAGCTATATTTGTATAATATATGTTGGCGGTTGTAACCACATCGTTAAGCAGTGAAGTTTTTACGAAATTGACAGTGTGGTTTGTTATAGTTTTAATTGCCTGCAATTGTGTTAATAAAATCTTTGGGTTTATGAATATGTTAGAATTGAAATGTGTTCGTTCACTCTTTGGTTTTTAAAAATTGACATTCAACTTGTTGTGATGATTGAATGCTAAGAGTCTTTTGTGATTTAATATCAATTGATAAATTAGAGATAAGCCTTAAACAAGGTCGCTGGAAAAAGCAGGTCCACTGAAACCCCTGCATGAGTATCCTTAGATAATTATCTTGTGATACTAAGGTGTGAATTAATAGTATAGGTATATGAGTCCAAATCTCTTCAGGTTTCTTTTCTCTTGGATATTTGGGATCATTTGATGAATAAGTTTAGAATTACCAAGTTTTTTAACTGTATGTTGAATGCTGCATCATAACTACTTCCATGCTTCTGCTTTTACAGCTCTCCCTCTTTATATCTCCCCCACTCCCTCCCTCCTAGACTTAATTAGCTCAGAAATTAAAAGGGGATGGTTAAATATATGAATATTCATCTCAGTATGAGGTGCATTTTGTTTACCTGAGAAGAAATCTATGTAGATTAGTGTTTGATGTAATAGAGTTTCAAGTAGTAGAAGAAGAAGAGAACAAAGAAGAGGATGAGAGGGAAATTGGGGAAAAATATGCATGGTGAGTTGTTGACTATTATATAAAAAGGATACAGTTCAAAAGAAGGCTATTTACAAGTATACCCTTGTGCACTACTAAACATATATGCCCTTACGTGTATGATCTCATAAGCCTATGCAATGCAACACTCCCCCTCAAGTTGATATGTAGATGTTATGCATACCAAGCTTGCTAACAATCTTATTGAAACTAGGACTACATAAACCTTTAGTGAACAAGTCGGTCAACTGGTCTCCATTCTTCACGAAGGGAATACAAACCTGTTCATTTTGTATCTTCTCCTTGATAAAGTGCTTATCAACCTCGATGTGTTTGGTCCTATTATGTTGAACTAAATTGTGAGCAATGCTAATTGCAGTTTTGTTGTCACAATACAAGCTCATAGGTCGTTGGGAGCTAAAACCCCACTCTCTAAGAAGACCTCGAATCCAAAGAATCTCACAAATTTCATTTGCCATGGCACAAAATACAACTTTTGTACTTGGTCTTGCTATAACTGGTTGCTTCTTTGCCATGTGACAAGAACTCCTACAAATGTTCATTATCCTGATGTCGACCTCTTGTCATCTACAAAACTAGTCTAATCTGCGTCAGTGAAGGCTTCTATTCGGAGATCCTTCCACTTGGCATACAAGAGTCCTTGACCTAGACTCTTTTTCTAATATTTATCAATACGATATACTACCTCTAGATGTCTCGTAGTGGGAACACACATAAACTGACTGACTACTCCAACAACATAAGAGATATCTTGTCTAGTCAAGGTCAAATAAATTAGCTTCCCTACCAATCTCCGATAACGACCAACATTAATAAGTCTATGACCTGTATCTACTTGGAGGTGATGATTAGACTCAATGCGAGTTTCACACGGTCTGCACCCTAACATATCGGAGTCTTGAAGGAGATCTAGAAAATACTTGCACTAGGATACGAGTATGCCTTTCTTGGATCTAGCAACCTCAATGCCAAGAAAGTATATGAGGTGTCCCAAGTCTTTGATCTCAAACTCTTTGCCCTAGAAACTCTTCAAGTTAATGATCTCACATCGATCATTACTTGTAACAAAAATATCATCCACATAAACGGTCAGAGCTGTTACCTCTTCCTGTTGATTCTTGATGAAAGGAGTGTAATTAGCGTTGCATTGTCTATACCCATTTTTAAGCATGGCACTATGGAATCTCTCAAATCATGCTCTAAGGGACTGCTTATGCTCATCTAGAGCTTTCTTTAAGCAACATACTTTCCCTTTTTCAATAGAGTGCAAAAAATTTGAAGGAAAGATCATATTAACTTCTTCGAGGTCTCCATGAAGGAATGCATTCTTGACATCAAGTTGGAATAAATGCCACCCCTGATTGGCTGAAACAGAAATTTGTCTGAGAATAGAATTCATCTTTGCTAAATGAGAAGATGTTTCCTGATAATCTATCCCATATGTCTGTGTATAACCTTTGGATACTAATCTGGCCTTCTATATCTCCACAATGCCATCAGGTTGCAACTTCATAGAAAACACCCATCTATGCCCCATTGGCTCCTTTTCTCATGGAAGATCTACAACATCCCATGTGCATTTTCTCCTCCATTGATATTCTCCATTGAGGTTGAGATAGAGCTTGATATACATTGCAAGATATAGAAACAAAAAAACAAGGAGGTAGAATAAGCTTGAAGCATAAGAGACAAAGAATCATAGCACACATAATTAGTAATGGGATGCTTTGCACAAGAATGAATACCCTTTTTAATAGCAATAGGTAGATGAGAATCAACAGAATTATGAAGACATAGAGATAGGTTAGAGAGGCACACGAGATTTAGGCATGGTTCAAACTCGGATCATTCAGGCCTAAAACCAATCCGGGATTGGATCGGATTATGGATCAGCGATCCAAGTGTGGATCATTTGGTTTAAAACCAATCCAATGTCAAAAAATTCCAAAAAAAAAAAAAAAATTCTTATTTATTCTTATAATGCTTGACATTTAAATGGACTGAAGTGGCAAGTTGATGTTGTAATGAAGCGGTGCTTAAATATTGAACACAAGTCCTTTGAGATATAGACTGAAGATCTTGACAGATCGAGACTATTTTCCATTACTAAGAGGGCGAAGGGTTGCCCCCATACTGTGTCCTTCGATGCTAAGTATTCTGATAAAGTTATTCTATTCTTGCACAAAGTGAAGGAGGCAAGAAAAGATGTGGGTTCGTGAGACCTTTTGATAGAATGAGGTGTTGGTTTTCCTCATGAGGGGGTTGAATGAAAGAGGGTGGTTTATCAAAATCACTTGAGTGGCAAAAGGACTGGAGGAATCTATTCATTGTAGTACCGATGGACTCAGAATGCTCTGGTTGGTCCAACCTGGCTTTGGTTCTTTAGTAGGATGGTGGATGCTAAGAGTAAGATGGTGTTGCCCCCTTGTGATCATGTGTTAGTGGTGGATTTTCCTCCAGGAGTGGGGTTTTGCGCGCATCCGATGAGGGCTCCGACCATGAATGTTGTAGGTCTGGACAAGCGTTCGGTGGGGGTTTTGGTCTTTTTTGAGGTGTGGGGGGCACCGTCTGACTGGGCTAGGATTGAGGCCAAGCTGCTTACGGAAGGATGTTTTGAGGGTAATGATGTGGTGCTCTCCCCTGTTGGTGCTCCAGCAAATTGTGCTATGTGTTTCCTGAAGTTGCATGTGGATGCTACGAGGCTGGTGTATAGTGGTCATGTCAACTTTGATGATGGAGTCATTCTCTTCCGGAGATGGTCTCCGACTGCTGATGAAGTCCCCTTCTCGGTGTTGCAGGGGGAGCATTGGATAAGAGTGTGGGGTCTTTGTCCACACCTGTGGTTAATGGATTTCTTGACTCAGATTGCTGAGAAATGTGGAGGGATGTTGGAAGTTGGTGCCCACACTTTCAAAATCCGTCCTCTCCCTGTTTCTCGTATCAAGCTGACCGGTGGTGATCTTGGTAGAATACCTAGGGCTCTTGCGATTCGACTACAGGGAGTGGATTGTATCCTGGTTATTGAAGTGGAAATCGCGCTTGAGGATGTTTCTGATGAATGTGTGAGTGAAATTCAATACCATCCTGAGGTGGAAGACAATAGGTGCAATGACTTGACTGACCTTGGATCGAATCCTTTGGGTGCTCTTGGTGATGCAAGGGGCTCGATGGAAGGGGAATGGAATTTGGCTTATTGATAATTGCTTAAAATTGCGTAATTATCTTAATTACAATATGCATTATCGCATTTATTTTATGTGTATACTAAATTATGTATTTTCTCTTGTAGGAACTTAAGAAAAACCCAATTGGAGATTGAAGCCCATTAGCAAAGCCTACCGATGGAGATGAAGATGATGGAGATCAACACCAACCGATCCAATCAAGTGAAGATCAAGCATCCAAGGGAATTCAAAGGTCAAGACTAATAAAGAAGGATGATTAGACATTGGACCAGCTCAATCATGGGTAAATCAAGTACAAAATGTGTGGGGCCTGTGTGCAAAAATATCTCCACTTCATCCCTATTTTGGAAAACTTGCTAAAAAGGAGGTTTTGAGTCACTCGTGGTATTTTGCTCATAACTTTCGACTCAAAACTTGGATTTAAGCAAGGCTAGTGGCGTTAGAAAGAAGATTCAAAGATCTATAATTTCATTTTTCATGAAGGAAGTTAAATTCGAATAACTTGATGGTAAAAAATGGAAGGCAAGATTGAGTGAATTTGGAAACTCGGAAATTTAGAGAGTTTGAAAATCTTTTGGCTAATGATCTCTCTCTGTTTTTTCTCTTTAAAAAGGGAGCAACTATAGATGAAATGATGACTTATTCTCCTCTATTTTCTTTTTTTTTTTAGGTTTTAGTCTTTTATTTCCATGGCTTTGGTTGTGAGGATGATGGGTTAAAGGCCTAACTAAGGTTAAAGGTGGAGTTCAATAATTTGTAATTTTATTTTGGGTTGATTATTGAGTTTTAATGTAATAGTTGTTTTAATTGAGTGTTTTATTTTATTTTATTTATTGTTCAATTCTATAAACTTTCTTTTATTTATTGTTAACTTCGGGTACGGTAAATGCTTAGAAAGTTAACAAAGTATGTAGATGTTTTGAACATTTAATTCTACAATTATTTCTTATGCTTGTTGTTTTAACAGTATGATCTTCTGGTTAGATAGAATTTTTATTCGATTTTAACCGTAATATTTTGATCTAAAATAAATTATAAGTTATTAAATAGATCATTGAAGCCTTAGTTTCATTTATTATTGTTTTATTGTTTTTTTACATTATTTTGGCTCTTTGCTATGGTGTGGAAATCCTGAAACTAATCTCTTTTGTTTTTTATTTCTCTCATTTTGTAATCTTTGTTTTAGTTACACAAGTTAGTCATTGTGGATTCGACCATGTGTAGTACTAAACACTTGTATACTTGCAAGTAAGACAACCATAAATTTTTGATTCATTAGTTTAGGTGTAACAAGTTTTTGACTTGGAGTGAAGACATGTTTGCACACAGGCCTTACATGTTTTTGACTTGTTTGACCCATGATTGAGTTGGTCCAATGTCTAATCATCATTCTCTATTAATCTTGTCATTTGAAGTTCGTTGGATTCTTGATCTTCACTTGATTGGATCAGTTGGTGTTGATCTTTATCATTTTTTACTTTATCTCTATTAGTAGGCTTTGTTGATGGGTTTTAATCTCCAATTGGGCTTTTCTTGAGTTCTTACAAGGGAAAATACATAATTTAATATAAATACATTTGTTACGCCTAAACTAATGATCCAAATTAATGAATAAAAAATTTAGGGTTGTCTTGCTTGCAAGATTGCACAAGGTCAAATTCACAAGGATTGACTTGTGTAATAAAAACAAAGATTACAAAAGAAAAAAAATAGAAAGGAAAAGAAAATAGATTTTATTTAGGTTTTCACACTGTAGTATGGAGCATCAACAATGTAAAAATAAGAAAACAATAATCATGGAACTAAGGTTTATAGGATCCATTTAGTAACTTGTGACTTATTTTGGATCAAAATATCACTGTTAGAATTAAATAAAAATTCTATCTAACTGGAAGATTACGCTGTTAAAACAATACATATAAGAAATAATTACATAATTAAATGTTTAAAACAATTATGTACTTTATTAACAAGTCACATGGACTTTCTAAGCATTTATCCTACCCGGAGTTAACGATAAATCAAAGAAAGTTTATAGAATTGAACAATAAAAAAGAAGAAGAAAATATTTAATTGAAGTATTGTATTAAAACTCAATAATCAATTCAAAATAATATTACAAATTACCAAACTTCACCTTTAACGTTAGTCAGGCCTTTAGCCCATCATCCTTAGAACAAAAGCCATGGAAATTGAAAACTAAAACCTAAAAAAATAAGAAGAAAAGAGATGAGGAGAAGTGGTGATTTCATTCATAGCTGCTCCCCTTTTATAGAGAAAAAGTGGAGAGAGATCCTTAGTCAAAAGATTCCTAAGCTTTCTAAATTCCTGAGTTTCCATATTTACTCGATCTTACGTTCCATTTTTTGTCATCAAATCGTTTGAATTTGACTTCCTTCGTGAAATATGAAACTGTAGATCTTCAAATTTTCATTCCAACACCACCGATCTTTCCTTAATCCGAGTTTTGAGTAAAAAGTTATGGGGAAGATATGACGAGTGACTCAAAACCTCATTTTTAGCGAATTTTCCAAAATAGCTATGAAGTGAAGATATTTTTACAAAGGCCCCACACATTTTTGACTTGATTTACTCATGATTGAGCTGGTCCAATGTCTAATCATCCTTTTGTATTAATCTTGACCCTTGAATTCCCTTGGATGCTTGATTTATACTTGATTGGATTGGTTGGTGTTGATCTCCATCATCTTTTTGACTTTTTCTCAATCGGTAGGCTTTGCTAATGGACTTAATCTCTAATTGGGTTTTTCTTGAGTTTCCAGATAATTTATCAAGGCTTAAAGGAATGAGGAAAAAAAATTTCCACGCTATTTTAAGCAGTGATTGATGGATCGGTAGCAAAAGACTCTTTTAACGTGTTCAATGCTCAATATTGATATTCCCAATTTCCTTAAACAAAAAAATGAAAAAGAAAAGAAGAAGAAAAGATTTAATTTGCCTTTGTTGAGTCTTATTTGTGGCATTAGAAATAATAATTTTTTTTTATAGAATGGCTCTAAGGTGTGTTACGTGGGAGGTAGGTACCCAAACTAGGTTTGGTATCGAGTAGGAGATTCAAAAATCAAAATTTGAAGCCGGTGGGCCTTCAAATGTCAAGCCCATGGAATTTAAGGTCCAGGCCATGAAGTGGGCTGATGGTGTTAAAAGTCCATCTTGGAAATGCGTTTGGAAACAGGTTCATAAAGATCTGGATCCATCGACCCTCGTTTTTGACCCGATTAAATCCGCTGGCTTATGATGTCTCTTAAATTTGTAAGGGATTCTGTGGCTTTTGTCGAGTCTAGTGGCCGAAAGAAAGAGCAAAGGGAGGTCATTGATTGCATCTTCTTGAAGGCTTGGGAAAGGGGTGGTGATAATTGGGATGGCGATATCTGCCAACAGTCTGAAGATCAGCAACTCATGGTGGGAACTTTTTAAAATGTAGTGAAGGATGTCGGGTATACGACGGAGTAGCGAGGGTTAAAGGTGTTTTTGAGCACGTTTCAGGCTTGGCTTGGTGAAAATGATCATGCCAAAACAAGTGGTTCTTCCTTGATGCCTCCACAGGTTGATCGTATGGGTGGAAGGACTAATGGGTGTGTTGAAGGGGATGTTAGAGACTGGTATGGGGATGATGAAATGATCCCTGGTGGTGATAATGTTAATTTCACTGCCCCTCAAAGTTCTTAGTCGATGACGGCTGAGGGGAATTTCTTGTACAAAAATTGTCTTAAACTCTTCGGACTTGGAGGACAAATACCTATCTCAAGATGAAGGTGGTAGTAAGGAAAAGCATGAGGAGAAGGTGGATGTTTTTCAAGAAGGTTTCACGAGATTGGTTGACTATGCCTCTTCTCACGAAGTGGAGCATATTGATGGGGGGATGTCCAAGATGGGGTTTTCTGAGAAGTTGCTGCTGGTTTTGGATCGTGGTTTGGATCCTTCTGTACCCCTTTGTATCCTAGGTATTCCTAACCCTGTAAATTCAACCTCTCATTCTTCTGCCCCTACTTTTTCGTGTCATTCTTCTGCAGGTTCCTCTCTTGAGCATCAACCTGCTTCTCCTAGGATGATGGATTGTCTTATTCAGAGGGTGAATGGTAATACAGAGGAGGATAATAGCAAGTTTGAGGTGGATAGATTTATTGAGCAATTAGGTTTTATTGTTAGTGATGAGAATGGCAACGAGGTGTGATAAAGGAAATGTTCAGAAGGCGGATAGAGGCAAGAGAGAATTAAAAAAATTGTCTTGGGACATGAAGGATGGGACAATGGGAGAAGTGGGGGACAACTCAAAAAGGTCAACTAAAATAGGGGCAATTAAGGTTATTAAATGTTAGTGCTATCTTGAAATGTGAGAGGGTTGGGAGGTGTTGATAAGAGAAGGTTGAAGGCTGCCATTCGAAGTTGCAACCCGAATGTTGTGGTTCTTCAACAAAGTAAAAAAGAGGTGATGTCTAGTTGGTTGGTGAGGTGGATATTGATGTCTGAGCTGTCGGAATGGTGTGTGGTGCCTACAGGTATTTTATGTGCTTGGAACCCAATGAATGTGGGCCGCTCGGGGGAGATCAGTGAGAATCATTCGATCTTTGTCATTCTAAAGGATCTGGATCTTGGTCACGAGTGGATGTTTATAGGGGTCTATGGTCTTGCTTTGGTCTCAAATATAGAAGAATTTTAGGATGGGTTAAAAGGGCTAAAGAATAGATGGGGAGGTCCATGGGTAGTCGGTGGTGATTTTAATGTGATTCACTTTGGTTCTGAAAAAAGTCCTAGTGGTAGGATCATTCGTAGCATGAGAGATTTTGAGGAGTTTGTTAGATTTGGCTGCCTTCATGATGGTGGTCCTCTTTGCAATGCTAAATTCACATGGACTAATGGGCAAGATAATCTTGTTAGGAGTAGGTTGGACAGATTCCTGGTTACGGGGGATTGACAGGAAGCTATATCCATATTACTTTCAAGAGGTGAAGCCGAAATTAACATCTGATCATTGGCCGGTGTTGCTGCAGACTTGTGCTAGAAGTTTTGGTCCTAAGCCCTTTCGATTTGAAAACATGTGTACTACTCACCCTTCCTTCAAAGGTTTGGTGCATAAATGGTGGAATGAGTGTGATGTGGGTGGTTTGGGAGGTTATTGTTTTATGCAAAAGCTTGTTCATGTCAAAGGTAAGTTTCAGGAGTGGAATAAAACATCCTTTGGTAATCTTAAAGCAAATAAGGACAAATTGAGTGAGGAGCTGCTAGGTATTGACAAGCTTATGGAAGAAGATAAGGGGATCTCGGAGGAGCTCAGATCAAGGAGAAGGAATGTTTTGGTTGACTTGGAAAGAAACATAAAAGCTGAGGAAATCTTTTGGCATCAAAAGGCCAAATTCAAATGGCTCAAAGAGGGGGATGAAAATATGAAATTCTTTCGTCAGTTGGCTAACGGGAGGAAAAAGAAAAATATGATCTTTAGCATCTTGGTGGATGGGGAGGAGATCATGGGGTTTGAGGACATTGCAAATGAAGAAATTTCCTCTTACGAGAGGTTGTACAAGGAGGGGTGTGATAGACTTGTTATTGAAATCTTTTTGAGGCTCAGATCCTTATGAAACAAATCGATGATCTTGAGAGACCGTTTTTGGAGGAGGAAGTTAAAAATGTTATATTTGGTATGGAGTGTTCTAAACCGCTAGGGCCTAATGGTTTCTCCATGTTGTTCTTCCAAGAATGTTGGGATATTATTAAAGATGATTTAATGAAGGTCTTCTCTAAGTTCTTTGAGCATGGTGCTATAGGTAAAGCCATGAAGTCCATTTTGCTTGTATTTGAAAAAGAGGGGACTAGATCAATGGGGGACTACAAACCCATTAGCTTGATGTGTAGCCTTTATAAAATAATCTCTAAGGTGCTATCTGCCCGAAATAGAACTAGTATGGGAGGGGCGGTCTCTTCCACCCAAAGCGCGTTTATTCAAAGTAGACAAATTATGGACAACATCTTGATTGCCAAGGAATGTGTGGATTCAATGAGGCATGATAGGAGGGAAGGGGTGGTGTGCAAGATTGATGTGGAAAGGCCTATGATATAGTGGATTGAGACTTCCTCTTCTGGGTTCTTCGGAAAAAGGTTTTGGGGAGTGATGGATCTCCTGGATGAAAGGATGTGTTATGGGGCCTTATTTCTCGATTTTGGTGAATGGATCCTCTAAAGGTTCCTTCAAATCCACAAAAGGCCTCCGTCAAGGGGATTCTCTTTCTTCTTCTATCTTTTCCTTTGTAGCGGATGGTTTGAGTGGCATTCTCAAGAAGTCGGAAGATGAAGCTCTTATGGAGGGTTGTACCATTAGGTATGATAGAATTATGGTCTCCCATCTTTAGTTTGCTGATGATACGATTTTATTCCTCAAGGCTGATAGGGACAACATTGTTGGAATAAGTGTATCAAGGGTTTTTGTGATATAAGGGTATTAAACACCCATGTACTTTGATATACAATAAGTCCAGTATACAAATAAGGTATTAAGTATAAATCCCTAGTATGAGACGAGATACCTTATATGATTCTATCTCTACACGCCTCGTGCATCTCTCATCTTCTCTTGCTTCTTCTTCTTCCCTTTCTTCTCTTTTGCTTCTCTATCTAATTACTTGTAGGTACACTAGTCTACTTGGTATCAGAGTGGGTTAGAAAAGAAGAAAGAATCAAACTGTCGCCGAAAAGAAGCTAGAAATAGGGTTGACGTCAGCTGTATTGCTACTGACGTTAGCCTGATTGTACGTGTGTCAAAGCACGCTGAAACCATGGTTTGGGTCGAAATGGACTGTAGATATTTATGGTGATTTTTTTTTCTGGATTTTTTTTGAAGCCTCGAAAGGTGTGTTTATAACAATTTTCTTTGTGGTTGGAAATCAAGCCAGATTTTGTTAAATCCTTCAATGTGATCAAACGAAGGTGTTTTTCTTGGTTTAATTTGTTATGGACATGTTGTCTTTGACTTATCTTTCATTTGGGAGAGTTTTTTTTTTTTTTTTGAATTTCATTTAGATTTGAGAGAGATCTGGAGTTTTTGGCATGATCTAGTTGATGCCATACCTGACGTGAACACATACAACAACGATGCATGTGCATAGCTCCTCTTTGGATAGAATTCCTAGTTGTTGGATGTAAGCGAAGGTCCTCTACACTCTACATGAAACCCTACCATGGTTTCGTGGGATATGGTATTGCTGAAGTTTGTGTCCCCTTGTGCATCTTCAAGTATTCTCGTGCACCAGTGTCCCAGACCTATTGCAAAACGCATATTACGCATAATCATGTCAAAAATTAGTTCTAATCAGCCTTCAAGTAAAGCTACTCGTGTTTAAGAAGGGGGCATACACCTTAATTGTGATTTTTCAAACTTGTAGATTACTACAGTTAAATTCGATGGCACTAATTACCTTACATGGTCAAAATCCATCCTCATTCATAATTAGGGCATTGATAAAGAGGAATATTTGATAGGAGAAACATAGAAGCTTTCCAAGGATGATCCCCAGTATAGAGAGTGGAAGACAAGGATTGCGATGGTTATGGGATGGTTACTTGGTTCGATGAAGCTTGAGATTAGTGATCACTATTTATTCTTGGAAACAACACATCAAATATGGGATTCCTTAGCGAAAGCCTACTCTAAAGTTGGCCAAACTGCGAAGATGTTTGACCTTAGGTAAAAGATTGCCCAATTTAAATAGGTTGATAAGCCTTTTGCAATTTATTATTCTGCTTTAAAGAAAATGTGGGAGGAGTTAGCACACTACACTACTTATTGAAAGGAAGTTTACCGTTCTTGAACAAAGAAATTAGTAAAGTTCATTTACACAACCACATATCTACATACGCTTTCCCATGATCATCATATGAATCTTTGAGATCTAATCTTAAAGGAAGTTTAAGAAGAATACCTCAATAGCTAAA
>JAOXJP010085264.1:0-14855 GCA_025762735.1 Platanus orientalis | reverse complement strand
TGCCTAAACCATCTCAGTCGACTTTCCCTCATTTTATCGCCTATTGGCACTACCCCTAAACTCCCACGAATGAATTCATTCTTAAGTGATCGACTGGTGTAAGGAATTCATTAAAGAAATACAAGTTTTTATGAGTTTTGAAACCCACATCTGGGTACTATTCTAAAACCTGCCACGGGTTTTTCCCATGGTGAGACTCGTTGGGTTTTCCTCAAGCTTGGTGAGAGGTCAAGGCTCCCCTGATTTGTTGTGAGACTCTGCACTTCACGTAATCCTTTTCGTCTTCTTCTTCTTTTTATTTGCTTTAATGGTGGTATCCTGTTCAAAGAATTCTCTTTGGTGGTTTCTTTTGATCTTGATCTCTCTATTCATTGTTTTCCATTAATCATCTTCCAATCTATTCAAAAATCACTTAGTTTTCTTGAGAGCCCAACAGACCAGCAACCATGAAAGAACCAATTTCTTTTGCTGTTTTCTCCCTTGAACCCAAGATCCTTCTATTCTAAAGCCTGTGGTTACCTCCAGTGTTAAAACCAGAGCTGTTTTGACCCTTTAAAGCCAAAACTCATCCCCTATAAGTCTTGCATCACCTCTAGATCGGAAAGTCTCTATCTGCTTTCTGTTGGAAACCCAGACCCTTCTCTGTTAAAGCTTGTAGCAGCCACAAATCTTACTTTTGATCTCTCTAGAAGCTGCAATCACAAATCCCAACTATTGGGTTATTGAATTGGGCATACAGAACTTTTCTGAAGCTTTATTGTTGCTCTTTTAATCAGTTACTCTGAGTTTAATAAATACCTGAACCTGAACCCTAAATAATCCCTAAATCGCATTCTATAATCCCTTTTTCTTGCAGACTTCTAACCGTCTCTGTCAGACCTGTTTAAACCTCTCTTATCCTTTAATCAGAAACTGCAAATCAGAAACCCATTAATTTGGGTATCGAATGGGCCTACCAAGACCCCTCTTGAAGCTGTCCATGCTATTAACTTTCCTGTCTCGTGTGTGGTTTCTTCAGCTCTAAGTCTGAAGTTTTTACTTATGTTACAATTTCCTTTTGCTGCCTTAACCCAGAAATCCCCTGCTCAATAATCCTTTTGTTTAACTCTATTTCGATCTACTGTTTTCCCTTGTCATTATCCTTAAACATAAACCCATAAAACCCTGTTTTAACCCCTACTAAAATCCCTGTTATTCATCTGTTTAAATCAGCCGCTGTTTAGACCTATTTCAGTCCCCTGTTGTCCCTTTCTTCAATGCTAAAGCCTATAGTCTGAAATACCAGTTTTCATAGTCTTTAATTGGTGCCATATTTAGAGCTTAAAGAACCCTTATACTGCCATTCTTAAACTAGTGCCCCTTAGATTATCTTAAGGCTCTCAGGTCAATTTATGTACTTCTATACTTGCTGTCTTGAGTATTCTAGACTCTAAGTCAGGGACTTGTGCAATTGGATGCTGATATCTTCATTGCTTGAGCCTGTTATCATTCTCTCTTGTTGTTAATTGCTGCCCTTTTTTTTCCAGAATTTTAAAGGTTTCTATATGGCAAGTGTTGGACTGTTTTCCATTCTGATTTTAGGTTAGATTGTGTGTAGTTTGACTCCCATCTTGTTGTGGTTTTTCATCACTCTCTTGATTCTTGGCATACATCTACCCTTGTATTTGTGGGCCCATAAGTCTGCAGGGTAGCAGCCCATCACTAGGCTGACCAGTATCAAAATCATTTATTGAGTGGTACATACAAACCCTTATGTACGCTATGCAATGATACACCCAATTGACAGCTGCATTTATTCCTAGGAGATGATCCTTCATCATTTATCTATGAGAAGGCTAGTAAAATAGAAGGTGGGTATTTCATGGGATTGGACTTCCACCAACTTCACCTTCAAATATTACTGAAATTGTTGGAATTTGGTGAAATTGTTAAATTGATGTATAGATATAGAAGTGGTGCAAGATGAGCACCTTTCCCAAGCTTTAGGATTCCATATTAATTACATTCATGAAACTTTAATTTCTGGAGACTCTCATATTCAATTTTGCACAATAGTTACCAAATTCGGGATGAAGCAAATATACTGTATGGGAAAAGTTTTAGTATGGTTAAGTTTTGACACTTTTAAGAGAACTGTCAAAATCTGGTCCAGAAGTGCAGGAGGATTAAAAAAGTCAGCTGGACCATGTTTTACTTAGAAGAACCGTTACCTTCAAATGTGGCACAATGCAAAAGGAGAAGAAGAATGTTGAGAGACTGTACTTTTTGTTAAAGTTCCAAGGTATAGCACCAGTTAAGTTTTTCTGTCTGTAGGTAAACGTAGTTTGTTTTCTGTATGTAGATAGATGCCCTCATTTGGTCGTAAAATTCTGCACTAGATAAGCCTGACTCATGGTTGTTGCATCTGATAGCAACTAATTGTTAGGCTTTGGCTTTGTGATGAAGTTTTAACCTGAAATACATTTTATACAATTTTATGTACTTCCATTTCATTGATAACCTGTATTTCATTGTACATTATCTTATTAATACAAAATTTCCACTCTTCTACCAGGTCTTGTGTATATTGGAGATGATGCATAATTTTTGCCTATGATTTTTGTGTTTTACTGCATTCTCTTCTGGCATTGCTAATAGTATAATTCTTTAGCATGTATTTGGAATGTTACACTCCTTAGCCTCTGTCACATACTTGGTACCATCATTTGTTCAACACTGTAATGCCATAAACCAATTTTGGTGCTAAAGGTGGCAAACCCATACCTAGTTTCGTTACTCATGTTAAGAAGTTAATGACTTGGTCTATTGTAATCTCTCTTTCTTGTACATGTAGCCATCCTCTAGACAGATGGATTGTTTAGGTTATGGTATTACATTGTACATGTACATACTTCACCACTTAAATACAAAGTTGACTTTTTTATTTCTTTTTCTTCTTCTTCTTCTTCTTCTTCTTCTTCTTCTTCTTTTTTTTTTTTTTTGAATTTTAAAACAATTGCTAATTTTTAAAGCTATCACTGATTCTGCTTTGGTGGAACCCCCATCAGTTCAGTGGCCACAATACTTCCATGTTCTCCATGTTGCTGTGCACCTTGTAAACTGTCCTTATTGTCTGCCGAACAGGGACCATTGGTTTCCATCACACGAATGCGTTTTTCTCACTGAACACTCAATTTTCAGGATTATTGGTTGTTCTTTAAGAACTTGGGATTATTTCAAACTCATCATGTCTATATTGCCTCATTTGTTTGCTCTCTCTGTGTAATACTGTTTTATACTTTTTGATTACTATCAGACAACATAGATTGTGTAGTTAGGATTATTATGGGGTAGACTTTGCTTGGAATTCTAAGGTTACTGTTTTTGTTAGGTAATTTGGACTGGGGAGATCCATATTGATTCAGACAACCGATTAGCTGAAACACTCTCCCTTTGTTCTCCTAACATATTATATTTGATGTTTCAATAGTGCTGCTGTTAGTTTGCATTGTTGCAAGTTTATTGATGTTCTTCAATACAATACTGAAAATTTTGTTTTAAAGTTTCTTTTTGAAGCTGCAACTGCGCACTGTGTCGAGCTTGCAACAAACCGCCATGGTTGCTGTGTGCTTCAGAAGTGTCTTAGACATTCTGTTGGTGAACAAAGACGCCATTTGATCCATGAGGTCACTTCTAATAGTCTTATCCTCTCCCAAGATCCATTTGGGTATTCACTATCATCCCTTTTTTTTTCTTGTCCCAATCTTTTTTTGTTGACTTGTGCTAATGTTTATCATAATCCAGACTCGGTAGTTTTTTTCTTTCTTTGTAAGTTTGTATGTGCATGTCCATGTGTCCGAATGATTTTTTTTTTCCTTTTGTAGTTTAATCAGTTCTGAGATTTTATTTAATATTACAGGAACTATGTGGTGCAATATGTGTTGGAAGAACTAGGGGTTCTGTGGGCAACAGTTGATGTACTTGACCAACTAGAGGGAAACTATGGGTACCTCTCCATGCAGAAATATAGCAGCAATGTGGTCGAGAAGTGCCTGAAATTTGCTGGAGAAGAGCACCGCCCTCGAATCATTCAGGAACTGATAAATAACTCCCAATTAGATCAAATCTTGCAGGACCCATTTGGCAATTATGTTATTCAAGCAGCACTTAATCATTCCAAGGTAGGAGTTCCCCCAAACCCATCCATTTCTGTCTTTCAAGAATTTTTATTGGTGTAAGCTCATCCTGTTCTTTGTTTCTCCTGTTGGGCAGGGGGCTCCTCATGCTGCTTTGGTGGAGGCTATCAGGCCCCATGTTCCAGCACTTCGGACCAGCCCATATGGAAAGAAAGTCCTCTCAAACAACAGTCTAAAGAAGTATAATGCTATTTTTGATAAAATTTAACTGGTCACTACATACCGTTTTCCTACTACACACCTTTTTTCCCAAATAACTGTTTGGGTTCTTACCAATTTCTTGGGGCAGTACAGCTATAGCGCTTTATAAGACTTAAGGTTTCAGCATTCCAGTGGATCATGTAAACTGTGTAATAAAGAGGAAAAAAGAACACACTGAGTTCACCTTTTGAGATTCCATGTTTTTCTAGTTGGGCAGTGGTGGACCTAAAGAAAAGAGCTAGAGATGCCTTGTACAGTACATCTGAACAGATCAAGGTAAATTTTGCATTTGGTTTCGTTTTTTTTTTATTGTTCTGATATAGTCATCGAGAAGGTTCGCTCTGAAGGCAATTTTGTGACACAAAGCCCGCATGTCAGTAAGCTGGAGTTCTGTTAGTAAGAAAAGCAAAAGGAAAGTGTACTGTGCTAGTGATTTTTTGAAGCTCGACTAGAAGAGTGTTGTCGGATGGGATGGTTTAAATTATCTGGGTTTCATGCCAGATCTCCATTTGGTGATGTACTGCTTGTATATTCTCCCTGTAATGCTCATCCCATGTTTACTGTAGACATGATCATGCTATGTTCATCTTATAGTTATCTCTATGAAGCTTATAAGTGTAGTTTCTTCCATTTTCTAAATTTGGAAGAATACCGTATAGGTGTGGTATTGGTTTTGAGACATCCACACCAAATCTGTTTTATCTCAATTTGTATCGGATGGAAATTGTGGGTAAGTTTTACAGAATTATTATGAAACACTAGAAATTGATCTTTATGATCCAAGTTATATACCCTACCCACACAAGCAATGGAGAACATGTAAAAGCTTTAGAATATTATTTCAGACACTGGAACAGAACTCATTCTTACTACAAGCTTTTAATAATATGGCCATGATCGATCATTATGTGCAATTATTTCCACCATAAAAAGAAAGATCAAATTTACTTAAAAGAGAGAAGGGAAAGGCTTTCTAAATCTGACTCTCCAAAGCAACACATTCCATCTTCCACTATATGTCAGTTAATGTGGAAACATGTGAATATTGAAGAACTATTTTGATATTCTTTGAAGTCATGTCAAATGAAGTTTGGTACTAAAACCATTCCACTAGGTCATTCTTCACAAGAAGATGCAGATGCTATACTGTATTATTATATACTTGGAGGTCTGCAAGGCCTTTACCATACAGTTGAATGGGAAAAGTATTTTTAACACTTGCATGTTGAAGATCCTGCAAATAAGCATGATAATATAGTCTCCTCTATATGTGAATCTTCTTTGAAATTACATTTAATATAGCAGCAGGTCGCGAGCTAATGAAGCAAGCAGTCTACCACAATAGCTTGCATGCCATTGAACCAGATTTAAGAGAAAAAAAGGCTTTATAAACCAACCGCTTCACACTTGTTAATTAAATGTGAAGAAATTCAAGCATTTTCTGATGTAAATTGCTAAATATTCTCAGATAAGGCTATCACAATGTGGCCCGCCTGCCCACCAACTCAATTAGGTTTGCCATTTAGGTTTTAGAGGACATGAAAAAATATACCTAAGCTCGATCCATTGCCTCAGTGCCTCAACGCCCATATTGTTATGTGGAATACCTATATATGGACTTGTATGCAACAAAATAGAAGAAAGAATACAGCAATCACACAGGGAACAAGACAATTTACATGGTTTGTCTTGAAGCCTACATCCACAGGCAAAAACGGCGAAAGAGATTTCACTATGAACGAAACAGATATTACAATAAACAGTGCGGTGGCACGAAATACAAGATTAAAGTGTTTTATCAGCCTGCGTGTGTTTACAGTATGTCACCTGCTTCCCTATGTTACCACACCACAGGTTCACATGTGTTTTATTTTTGAATTTGGTGCCTTTTTAACTACCTGCATTTTTCATTTGAACATTTTTTTTTTTACTTTTTAATGGATTGGTGGGCAGGATTTGTGTGTGGGTACATGGGAGAACGAGACAAATTGGGAATAGAACATTTGCCCCTTAATTAAACCAAATCAATGAGTGTGTGGGCCATAGTTATGGTTCACAAGATTAGGTGTGTAAATATCTTATTTTTATCTGCATTTGGTTCATATTTGTTTCTTCTTATGAACCCATGTGTATCCGATTCGTTTAAATATTCACATTTAAAAACTATCTGATTGCAAATGATTATAGGGGAATACTATCAAATCGACTAAGAAAGGTGATGGAGCGATTGTTTCTAGCACCCATAGTGCTTTCATTAAAGGTAAATCCTGGATGGAATCTTAATTACCAACGAATGTGTGAATTATAGAAAGAAGTCAAGATCTCCGGAGGTGATTTGTAAGTTGGATATAGAAAAGGCTTATGACAAGGTGAGTTAGGACTTTCTATTTTGGGTAATGAAAAAAAAAGTTTTGGGGACAGACGGATGCAATGGATGGAGAGTGGTATTATGGAACTTTATTTTTCTATCCTAGTAAACAGCACATCAAAAAGATTTTTCCAATCTTCAAGGGGATTAAGGGAAGGGGATTCTCTTTCGCCCCTTCTTTTCTCCTTAGTGGATGATGGATTTAGTGCAATAATGAGAAAGGCGCAGCAAGTGGGGTTGGTGAAGGGATTCTATGTAGAGGATGACAGGATAATCATGTCCCACTTACAATTTGCTAATAACATAATTCTTTCTCTAGATACGGATAGAATGAATTTGAAAAATACTATGGAGTGTGTGAAAATGTTCGAGACAATTTCAGGCTTGAGGATCAACTTGGCAAAATCTTGTATAATTGGTATCCACATGAATGATGATCAAGTGAGGAAGCTTGTAGAGGTGGTTGGTTGTAAGGTTGTGTCTTGCCGATGTTATACATGGGCATGGCTCTTGGAGGGCATTCAAAATCAATAGTGCTTTGGGATTCTGTGGTGGAAAAGGTTTTTAAAAAGTTGGTTTGTTGGAAGAAAAACTATATTTCTTTGGGAGGAAGAATCGCACTAATTAAAGCGGTTTTATCCAATGTTCCGATCTATTATATGTCCCTTTTCCAAATGTCAGTAGTAGTGAAAGAATGTAAAGAGAAGTTCCATGTGAAGGGAGGGAGGTAAGAAATGACCACTTGGTTTGATGGAGTAAAGTGATTCATGCAAAGGACCAAGGGGGGGTTAGGAATCAGGACGTTACAAAAGTAAAATGTGGCTCTATGATGGAGACAGATAGCTTGTGACATTCCACCATCTGTAGCAGATATGGGACCGGAGCAAACATGTGAGATTGCAACATCAAACTTCCTTCTTCGCATTCCTTGCTTTGGAAAAATACCATCAAACTTGTCCCATTTTTTTACCCTCATATTCGTTGGGTCTTGAGTGATGGCATGAAAATCTGATTTTGGAAAGATATAATTGAACAAAATTTCATTGCCTTTTCACTCAAAAGGAGGTTGTGATTGCTGATATTTTGTCTGTTGATCAATCCAGACTCAATTAGAATCTAAATTTCTCTAGTGATCTTTATGACTAGAAGCCATATTGGTTGACAACCTTATGGAATCCCTCAAGAATGCTTAGATTTCCAATGATGATCTCGACACTCGCATTTGGATTCCTTCTCCTAGTGGTATTTCCTCATTCAAGTTGTTGTTGTTGTTATTGTTGTTTTTACATATCCTAATCTATAATCAACTAAATTTCATAGTTTCTCACAAACAAATATGGAAGATGGCTGCACCTCCCCATCTTATGGCTTTCTCTTGGATAGCGGCATTAGGGAAGATTAATGCCATGGATGTTCTCCAAAGAAGATGTCCCTACATGTATCTTTCTCCTCACATGTGATGTTTATGTGGGAAATATGGCAAATCTATCAACCACTTGTTGATTCATTGTTCTTATGCCTTGGCTATTTGGAACTTCTGTAAAAGGGCCCTATCCATTTCATTTGTAAAGCCTCATTCAGTGAAGGATTCAGTGTTCCAGTGGGGGAAAGTTCTATTTATTTATGATAACAGTGCTTCAAGGAATTTTTGGGGAGTTTGGAAGGCAAAGAATAAACGGATTTTTGAGGATAAGAAGCAAACTGCTAGAATCGTATTTGGTTCCATTCTATGTGATGTGGGGTCTTCAATTACATTAGAGAAGAATTTAAAGAGATCTGTATCAATATTTTTATTAAGATTGGGTTTTTAATGTACATTTCAACAAGAAGAAAGATATAAAGCAGGTTAATGGATGACATCCTCCTATTCTAGGATAGTTTAAGCTCAATTTTGATGGTTCAGCTAGAGGTAGCCTAGGTCCAACTGATTTTGGTTGTTTCATTGATAATGATCAGGGTCAAATTCTAGCAGTCCAGTGTAGTCCTTTGGAAGAAAATACATCAAATTATGCAGAACTAATGGATTTGCTACATGGCCTTCGTATGCTTAAATTGAGGAAGTGGATTGGGGTCCAAGTGGAAGGTGATTCCGAAATGGTGATCAGTTGGATTAAAAGTAGAGGCAACCCAAAATGGCAGTGGATTCATCAAATGAGGGAGGCAAGGAGATTGGTTAGAGATCTCAAGGTTACTATTACTCACATTCCAGAGAATTGAACTAGGAAGCTGATCATCTAGTTAAGAGGGGGGTGGACTTAACCAAAATATTTATGGGGTAGAGGATTCCAAATGACATGTTAGAGTAATCTTTAAGCTTTGGAGACGGTGGTTGAGGATGTTTTATTTTGTACTTGGTGTCGCTTGCCTCTTGCATTCTTCTCTGTATTCTTCTTTAGTTGCCTCTTGTATTTTTGTATTTCTATTTTAATAAATTTGTTATTCATAAAAAAAAAACATATATAATTTTATGTATTATACATTTTATACCTAATGACTAGTTTTAAATTAGTAGTCGTATTATAATGTTGTGGATTATATTACATTATAGTTGAATATATGAATACTATAAAAATTAATCCTAACCCACTGCCTAATTTAACATATATGAATATATTAATCTAACTTAATGAATTTTCGTAATTGGATATATCCTAATTTCTATCCCATATTCGACTAACTTAACATATATGAATATAAGTCTATGTATCTGATTCGATTAATATTTGTTCATTTATTTACACCTAATCTAGATCAGGTCCATTATTTAATTTTGTTTAACAACACAATGTAAGATTAGGACTTGGGAGACTGCAATCAAGAAACTACTTTTGAAATTATCAAAATGAATCCCAAAAATAGAGAATTGACACGTGGTTTCATATCTTTAAGTTGAACACAACGGCTCATCAGAGCCACTAGTCATTTCCTTGCAATCCCATCCTCTCTTTCTGCAATCTCTTCTTCTCTCTCGAGTCTCACCAAATGGGCACTCTTGGTTTCACTTCGTCCACTGAAGCTCCTCATCTCTGAACACCAAAACAAGCCAAAGAGGGGGGAGAAAGCGCAGAGAAGCAAACCATGTCTATAGCTCCAAGCAGCTATCCTTCTCTCTGTTCCTCCCCTCCATTGCCAAGAGCAACACCCACTAGGCAAAACCCATGTCTTACCTTCCATCCAAAGCATCATCTCTCCAAGAATTTCTTATTCTCGTATTCTCCAATATGTATCTGCAATACCCAGTTGGTGAAAACATCCAATTTGGTCGCTAAAGCATCTGCTACTGAATCCGAGCCACCAAAATCAGAGAGTGAAGGTGAAGGAGGAGAAGAAGAAGAAAAATACGAGGAGTATGAGGTAGAATTGGATCAGCCATACGGGCTTAAGTTTGCAAAAGGCCGGGATGGAGGAACCTACATTGATGCGATTGCGCTGGGAGGGTCTGCGGACAAATCTGGAATGTTCACTGTTGGGGATAAAGTACTTGCTACGAGGTTTTTATTTGTTTGTGGATTTGGGTTTCTACTATTCTTTGGCTTTTATAAATAATAATAATTATAGTAATTGTTCATGGTTGTACTTGGAGAATTTTGGTAGGTTATGCACTTAACTTCCCATAATTTGGTTACTTTGGTGGCTTACTGAATCTTAGAAAATTTTTGAGGAGGTCATATTTATCAGCATCTTTTATTGTTTATTTCTGGGAATTTTATGGAATTTTAGTCTTTTAAGGGATTTGTAGGCTTGATTGCTGACTTTAAACACATTCTTGTCATGTAAATTCTTTTTTTTTTTTTTTGGATAATTATTATTGTCCTGTAATTAGTTTTTTAGCAGTTCAGCATCCTCATTTGATTTTCAAATACTTAACTTCAAACAAATATAGGACTTCAGGCATGTTTAAATTTCTTGGATGCATAAGAGATAGTTCCATGGGTTTTCTCTTCTGTTTTTTTTTTAATAGTAACTATGAGCTTTTCCTGTAAGAATAGATTGTATTTGTGACTGTGGTTTAAAATGTATGCAGTGCTGTGTTTGGAACAGAAATATGGCCTGCTGCTGAGTATGGGAGGACGATGTACACCATCCGTCAGAGAGTTGGCCCATTACTCATGAAAATGCAGAAGAGATATGGTTTGTTCACCACACTTTTTGACCTTTACCATTCACTTTACCGTTAACAGTTTAGAATTTAATCATAGTCTTCTCAATATCACTTCCCCGGTTCCCCATGTATCACCCCACAAAAGGAATAAACAAAGAGATAAAGGCTTGTTGCCTTCAAGGATGAATCATGTAATTCAAACATCTCAATTCACCTTCCCCTGTAAATTCATGATTTTTTGCATTCACCCATGTCATATGTTACATGTTTCCAGGGAAATTAGAGGATAAAGGTGAGCTTACGGAGAAAGAGATTATCAGGGCTGAGAGGAACTCTGGTGTGATTAGTAACAAAGTGAGGGAAATTCAAGTGAGTATAATCTGTTTCAATCTGGAAATGGAGAAAACATGCTGCAATCACATTTACCAACTTGAAGGTTTCTTTACCTGAGGATTGCTATTAGTTTCTGAAGCTTGAAGGTTTTGTCTTCAGATGCAAAATTATATGAGAAAAATGAAACAGAAGGAACGTAGAACAAAGGAACTCCGTGAAGGACTAATACTTTACAAGTAAGTCTAGCAAGTGAACTGATCCCTGTCCTTGTTGCTTTTCTAGCTTTTAATGGTTATTTAATTGTTTGAGTTGTACTAGGATTTTCTATTTTATCTTTTACTTTGACTTTATTTATATCTTTTCATTTCAATTGGAAATAGTACTTTGGGTAAGGTTTAGGTTTATTTCCTAACATTCAAGGGAGTGCCTTTTTTTTTTTTTTTTTGTCTTTTTTTGATGATGAATAAAGGAGTTGCTTATTGTAATCTTCAACTCCTAATTTTACTAGGAACTCAACTTCCTCATATAGAGGGCACTAGGGACATCCATATATGTGTGCTTATTTGGTGGTTGACCTATTAATTTATTGAAGAGGATTATTATTAATAAAATTAGTTGCTGTTTAGTTTTTTAATTGGAATTTTAAACAACTCCAATTAAGCACATAAGAGTTGTGTGAAGCTAAGAGAGTTCTTCTTGCTGATTTTTTTGGTTCTTTTTCATTGATCAGCTACACTGATTTTTCTCTACTTCATCTCTATGATTGCTGAGGATTACTCCATTCACTGCCAGTTTTAATTGTTATATTCTTATCACTGATTTTTCATTAGATGGAATCAGATTTATGATTTGAATTCTACCGTCGATTGGAGTTCCAATTGAATGGTTTTACACCACTCAATTAAACTCTAATTTCTTCATTAACTTGCTTTTATGGTAATTTACTGGTTGGAGAATTATTATCTGAAGTTTTATAATTATTATTTACTTCCGCTATGCTATAGTTGTACCTAGTGTTGCTCTGTGTCAATTTCTTGTTTCAGACCAAATAATCAATTTGTGTTGGTGAATGCACTTAAGAAATGGTTGTATCATGTATACTAAGTTGGAATAAACTTACTAATAATGTGGGTTAACATGGCTGGACATGACTATTTGGTATGTAACATAGATGCTAGAGAGGATGGAGAGTTAGTTTGATAGCAATCATGACTCGTGCATGAAAATCATAATCTGCTACTGGTGGAGTTGATGATAACTTTCCTTAACTTCTGGCACCACCTGAGTTGATTCCAAATAGGCACAACTAACAGCATACCTATAATCTTGACTTTGGTATCAAGGTGATTGAGAATGTCATCACATATAAGGTTGTTCCAAAAAGTATGAATGTCTCTAACTGCAGCAAGGTTTTGAGGGTATGCCCTTGTATGGTGGAATGAGCATATGGAGACATGTATACAATATAATCAGACTTATTACCATATGGAAAACATTTCCAAAGACTTTGGATGGAAATTTCTGCCTCTCTTCTATCCATGGGATTTTAACAAGATACAAGCTCTACAAGGAAACAATAGTGTAGCACATTACACAAGGAAATTCTACATATGTAATATCCCACATCGCCTAGTGAGAAGGGATTCTTGAGCTTATATGTAAGCTCCCCTCAACCTTACTTGACACGTTTTTGAGAGAGTGGCCCCTTGTTGGGATGCCCGAAGAACAAAACCAGGACAAGGAGTGGCCCATGTTAGGACTCCTAGAACCAGACAATATCAAGTCAAGGTTGGGTCGGGCTATTACAATTGGTATTAGAGTCAATTCTTCTTTGCGGTGTGCACATGGGGACGTGTGGCTTTTAAGGGGGGTGGATTGTAATATTCCTCATCGCCTAGCGAGAAGGGATTCTTGAGCTTATATGTAAGCTCCCCTCAATCATACTAGACGCGTTTTCGAGAGAATGGGCTCTCATTGGGACACCCAAAGAACAAAACCGGGGTGGAAGAGTGACCCCATGTTGGGACGCCCAAAACCAGACACTCTCAAGCCAAGGTTGGGCCGGGCCATTACTACATATGTCTACTTGCTGTTAGGTCCTCAAGAGTGAATATGATGCAAGCATTGTGAAAATGCTTTGTATGGGCCACCACACAAGAGAATAAGGTTTAAGTCTTCTTAAGTATGTAGATTAATTAGAGTATTTTAGGGGTTGGGATATACTTGTAATAAGGCCAATAGTACCATGGGTAATTTGGGTTTTTTAATCCAAGTGTATTTTTGTAATAAGGTATTATTGTCAAGGGTAATTTAGTAATTTTAGTGAGTCAATAAGTCAAAAGTGGAGCCCTCTTGGAGTGCTGGTCGAAATTCTCCAGGAGACCTTAAATTTTGGCAATTTAATTTTTAGAAAGTCAATGTTTTAGCAATTTTGAATTTAGAAAAGTCTTAGGTATCAAGTGAGGTAGTAGTTTAGGACTTTTTAATTTGGTTTCTTTATATTTTCTTGTGTTTTGAGCTTATATAAAAGCCAACTCAAGTTGTACTAAGTAGACAATGAATTTATGAATTAAATTTTGGTTTTTTTTGGGTTTTATTTCTTCTTCTTCCTCCCTTCCTATGATGTAGCCATGTGGACTAGCTCCGGTTTAGCCCTATTCTTATTCTTCTCTCTTTCGTATTCTAGTCTCTTTTTCTTTTATCCTCTTCTTTTATCTCGTCTTCTTCTTCTTCTCAATTTTCTTATCTTCTTCTTCAACCTTCCTCTATAATGCTACTATCAAGATCATCAAAGATTGAGTTGTTGAAACTCCAAAAACATGAGAAGTCATCTCTACAATTGATTGGTATCCAAGTTAGGCTTCCTTCTCCATTCGGCCCTCTATAAAGTAGGTAATTCAAAATTGTTATTTTATGGGTTTTTTCTCTGTCTTATCCCCTTTTAGCATTACTCTTTGTTAGGATCATTTTTCCCTCAAACAAAACGAAATAAGAAATCACGCGCAACACAAGATTTATGTGGCAAACCCCAGTTTGGGGAAAAACCACGGAGCCGTAAAGAAAACTTTTACTATCAAGAAGAAAAGTCGTCCAAGACAATTTACAAGAAACTCTCTTTCTCAACACCTGCAACCCTAGAACGAAAACATATAAATACTCCCAAAAAACCCTAATACCTATGCAGATATGGTTTGAATCCGATCCAGTACATAAAAAGCGAGTCAAAAAAATTTCTTCCGGATTCGGGTTGTATCTGGGTTAGATTTCAGGTTCAATTCAAGATGCTAACCCAAAATCAAGTTTCACACATTACACTCTTAATTCCTCCTCTTTTCTTCTATATTCTATTCAATATATTACATTCTATTCAAACTATTCTGTGACAAGAAACAATGCAGACTGATATTTTAAGTGTTTTATATATTTTTCTTTATCATATTACAATTAAATTTTGCATGGTGATCCTTTTTAACCCTATCTAAACACTTGTAACAACAACAACAACAACAAACAGCCTTATCCCAACTATTTGGGGTCGGCTACACGAATCCTCTTCCGTCATTCCGCTCTGTTTAGGGCCTTATCTACTGTTAAATTATAAGCTGCCATGTCCCTCTTTACTACCTCCACCCAGGTCAATTTTGGCCTTCCTCTAGTCCTTTTAGCACCTTCAACT
>JAOXJP010085253.1:0-14855 GCA_025762735.1 Platanus orientalis | reverse complement strand
TGGATCGCCCGATCCGGCGATCCAGACCCTGGATCGCCCGATCCTTTGCGAAAACCGATTGTCATCCAAACTCGGGATCGGTCCCGATCCGATCCGATCCGGGCGATCTGAACCCGGATTGGATGAGTTTTAGAACCATGCTCCACATAGGCCTCCAATTGCTTTGAAGAATCCCAACATCCACAGATGAAATGGGAAACCCAATACTTCAATCCAATGGACCTCAGTTTGAACAGTCGCCTCAAGGGTGCTGATCTTAGGAGTCTATCTCCTAAACTCCATTCTACCTCCACTTCCACCCCCCTAGAGATACCTGAGGTTAACAAGCATCAAAGTCTCACACTCCGATGTCAAGAACACAATGCATCTGTTATTCCCGAGATTACACCATTTTGGTGTCACTTTCATACGTAGGGTATCCTTGATCTGGTTACAATCTAGCTCCCAGTTTATCAACCCCCCCTCCTTGTGCACACAACCGCCTTTTCCCAAAAGCCAAAAGAAGACTTCAGCCCATACACTGCTTTGATCCCAAGGGTCCCATCTTCTGCAACAATCTCCCCAACAATCCTAGGGCCGTTAGACGACCATATACCCAATCCTTATTTCTCATGCTCCGTCACCTCACCCAGAGGTATATCCCCCTTATCTTCCGCTCGTTTAGGAAAGGCAGGAGATTTTCATCCCACAATCACTTTCTTTGCTTCCAGACCATTCATCTCCTGTATCCTCATTCAAAGGTTTCTCCATCCTTCCTGATTAGGGCCTTCTGGGACAGCCACAAACCTCTCCCTTCCTTCATCATCCAGCGAAGACAGCTGCACATACCATCTCTTGGTGTTCTCCCTTCTCCGGAATAATAGAACCTTCGTACCTTCCTTCGTAGAGCGCAAGAGGCGTTTCTGTTGAGGCAAAGAAAGCGCCTCTACAAGGCAGTCGGCCACCCATAGAGCATAGAGCATTCCTCTCAAACAGCTGGATTCGAGACTGAAATCCCACTCCCCTCTCGATAATCCTAGTTAGCTTCTCCTTCCCCACCTAGTCAATCCCAATATCAAATGTTTTGGCCTCAATGGGGATGATCTTCTTCTTTCTCTACCCTTTTAGCTAGGTTTTGGTGTCTTTAGAAAGGTTATTCAATTACTTTTCAAACAGGACCAAGATTTCGCATAGCGAATCTGATTTGGGAAAGTTATAACCAAATTACTGATGGAATATCAGTATGTGACAGGAATAGAGTTTTAATAAGTTCTATCTGATATATTTTGGGAAGTTTTATGTTAGAAGGTCTTAGTTCAGTTTTTAGAAGATTGTGCTTATTAGAAGGGTATTGGTTTCTAATTAAGGAAAGTCTATAGGATTTTAAAATGGAGTCTTTATAAAGTTTTTGTTTTGGGAATGTGGGTAAGCTTGTAACTTATTTAAAATCACCCTACAAACAAATGGAATGAATTTTGAGTTTTTAAATTTATTACTAATTTAGTTTTAGAGCAAAGCAGGGCTTTCTCTAGGGTTGGGGCTGGGCCTCTCTGATATCATGGCTGGGCTGTTTGCAGGCAATATAGCTGGTTTGGGACTGTTACTGCCAGACTCTTTTTCTTCTATATCTCTCAACTGGTTTTCAACTTTTCATTAACAAGTGTCTATTCAAGTTTCAAGTACTTCAACTACTACAGATAAGTTCTTCTTTTCAGGTCTTCTAGTGGAAGTTTTTATTGATGTTTTTTGGAGTTATAAGTTGTAGAGCAATCAGTAGATCAGCAGTCCTTGACTGGGTTACATCAACCAATCATGTTGCCTATATCAGTGGATTTTATGGTTCTGCTGTATTCCAGAACAGACCTGAGTTTTGGCATTCTTATGTACTTCTATAATATTGTTTGTTTGATATTTGGTGGGTTGATTCCTTACCTATAAACCTATTTACCCTTGAAATTTGAACCCATTCTGAGATTTTTAGCTATGGTTTTAAGTCACATTAATACCTTGCCAGAATTTCCAGATTTGTCTTACTTGTTAAGCCTGAGTTTTGTGGGTCTTGTCAATTGGGCTGGGCTGGCCTGAAGCCTGACATGCTCGGCCTGAGTTATAGGTGGGCTGGGTTGTTGGTAGTTCGGGCTTTGATGCTAGGCCCAAAGTACGGTTTGAGCTAAGCTCGGGCAAGCCTTTGCCAAGTCCAAAGTACCTGGCCCAGCTCGAATTCCTATATTATGTAATGAATACAACATATTTTTTTTATATAATATATATTATATGACAAGAAGTCCTAGTTACAGCTCCAGAAAAGGGACTCACTCTCTAAGAGGAGTAAGTTGTTGTGGCTGGTTTGGCTTGGTTCTTGGGCTGATATGACTTCATTATGTCTATTTCTATCCTCTCTTGGAATTTTTGTGGTTTGGGTGCCCAGAGAAGAGAGCTGTGGTGAAAGAAATTACAAGAAAGAGTAAAGCGGGTGTTCTGCTGTTCCAAGAAACCAAGATGAAGAGCTTGGACAGAAACACTATTCATTAGGTGTGTTCCTTTCATCTGGTAGATGCTGTCTATCTGCCTTCAAGAGGTGCTTCGGGTGGTATTTGAGTAATTCGGGATGCGGATAAAGTAGAGATGTAGGATTTCCTTTTTGGAGACTTCTCAGTTTCAATTAACGCTAGATTGAAAGGAGACCATATTACTTGGATTATTACGGCAATTTATGGCCCCTGTGATGGGAATCAAAGTTTGGACCTCTTTCAAGAGCTTGGCAGGGTTAGGGATGTTTGGGAGGTCCCTTGGTGTTTGGGGGGAGATTTTAATGAAATCAGGGAGTTAGATGGCAGAAATGGAGGGTTGGGTAACTTGAGACATGGCAATGTTTTCTGATTTCATTGACTGCTATGCTTTGAGGGAAGTTTTGATTGTTGGATCTCGGTTCACTTGGTCAAATATGCAAGAGAATCCCCATTTGAGCTAGCTGGATAGATTTTTCCTCTCTCACGATTGGGATCGAGTTTTCCCGTTTGTAAAAGGAGAATCCATGCCTAGACCAGTGTCAGACCATTTTGCGATCCTTTTAAATGATAAGGTTATAAATGCAGATCCAAAGCCTCTTAAATTTGAAAATGTGGTTGAAGCAACCAGGTTTTGTGGACATGGTGAGGGGTGCCAATTCCAAGCATAGGGACAACCAGGTCAACAACTCCGAGTGAAACTAAAGATGCTGCGAGATGCTCTAAAAATTTGGAACAAAGGGACATTTGGCTTAGTGGAGGATAAGAAGAAAAGCCTGTTGGAGTAGCTTAACAAGTGGGACAATTTAGAGGGGCAAAGGGGCTTGAATGAAGAGGAAAGATCATGTAGGGTTATGATTAAACAGAAATACAAGAATGTTGTGGTCCTTGAGGAGATAAAATGGAGATAAAAAGCAAAGGTGAAATGGCTAAAAGAAGGGGATAACAATACTAAATTTTTCCATAGAATGACAACTGCTAGAAGAAATGTAAATTATATATCCAAGATGAAGATTGGAAATGCTTGGGTGGAGGACAAAGGGAGAATTAAAGACCATGTAGATGGTTTTTTTGAGGAATTGTATAATGATTCTGGCATTGTGAGACCGAAGCTAGAGGGTTTAGAATTCAAAATGCTTTTAGACAAACAAAGGGCATGGCTTGAAAGGCCCATAACAGAAGTAGAAGTGAAGAATGTGATTTGGAGCACTGAGGATGACAAAAACCCAGGCCCAGATGTTTTCACTATGGCTTTCTATAAGACATATTGGGAGTTGATTAGGGAAGATGTTATGAAAACAATGGAATTCTTCTATTATGGGAGTTTCTTGGATAGAGGGGGTAATGCTACATTCATATCCCTCATCCCAAAAAAAGGAGCAGAAGAGAAAGGACTTTAGACCAATTAGTCTGGTTGGCAGCATATATAAAATTATCTCAAAAACCTTGACAGGTCGTATAAGAGAAGTCTTGACCTCAGTTATATAACTCAATCAAAGTGCCTTTATTGGAGGCAAGCAAAGTGTGGATAGTGTTCTAGTTGCCAATGAATGCATTGATGAGATGATTAAGTAGTCAATGATTCTTTGCAAACTGGACATGGAGAAAGCATATGAGAGGTTGAACTTGAGATATTTAGATTACATGCTTCAGAACTTTGGAATAAGGTGGAGGAAGTGGATGGCTAAATGCTATGAGATAGCATCCTTTTCAGTCCTCCTTAATGGATCTCCTTAATGGTTGCCAATGAATGCATTGATGAGATGATTAAGTAGTCAAGGATTCTTTGCAAACTGGGCATGGAGAAAGCATATGAGAGGTTGAACTTAAGATATTTAGATTACATGCTTCAAAGCTTTGGAATAAGGTGGAGGAAGTGGATGGCTAAATGTTATGAGATAGCATCCTTTTCAGTCCTCCTTAATGGATCTCCTAGTAAGTACTTTCATAGTAAAAGAGGGCTATGACAAGACAATCCGCTTTCTCCTTTTCTTTTCTTGGTGGTTGCGGAGGCATTTAATGCTATGCTTTCCAAAGCCTTTCAAGGAGGGCTGGTGGAAGGGGTGGAGGTGAGAAGAAATGGTATGATGTTGACATCTACAAATTGCAGACGACACTCCTTGTATGTGCAAGAGTTCCATAAGGCAGTTAAAGTTCTTGAAACGTGTGATTAGATGTTTTGAAGTGGTATCGTGCTTGAAAATAAATCTCTTTAAAAGCTGCATTTATGGAGTGGGTCAAGTAGATGATCTATGGTGGTATATGGAATTCCTGGGTTGTAAGCAAGGATCTTTACCCACCACGTACCTAGGGATACCCTTAGGGGTGCTTTATAGATGGAAAGCAGTTTGGAACCCAATAATTGAAAGAGTCCATAGGAAGCTGGCAGGCTGGAAAGGGATGTACTAACCTAAAGGTGGCAGAATAACATTTATCAAATCAATCCTTGCGAACCTTCCTACCTACTTTTTGTCTTTATTTCCCATTCCAGTATTGATTGCAAATGAGATTGAAAAGAGTCAAAGAGCATTTCTTTGGGGAAAAGGAAAGAATAGCACGGGGATGAATATGGTGTCTTGGGAAAATGTATGCAAAATTGGAATTAGAAGAGTGAGAGATATGAACAAGGCCTTGCTCTCAAAATGGTTATGGAGATATGCGGTAGACTGTGAGAACCTTTGGAGAAGGATGATTGTGGAAAAGTATGGAGAAGCCAATCACTAGGAAACAAGCATGCCAACAAACCCATATGGGGTAAGTCATTGGAAGGGGATAATGAATTAGATGGAGTTCAAAAAAGCCATCCGGGTGGAAGTTGGTTTAGGCTTAAACCATGGCATTTGTCCTAACACTAGTTATTGTTCCATCATACATATCTTGAACTTGGTCAAATATATCCTCTTGGGACTTGGGACTCCTTTCTTTTCCAAAATCCACCAAATGATCTCCCTTGGCATAATTGCAAATGTTTGGAAATGTCTTATACATCACTCATCCATGTCTAATTGGACCTTCACGAAACATTACCTACACCGACATGAAACATTAATTTCATTATAAAACTTCAATTTTTGGTTAACATGATGTAAAATGTCGGCATGTTGAGCGAATATTCCCCTTTCGTAGTGTATTATTGCATAATTTTGACATGCTCAAAAAGCATATGAAAAGCGATAAATTCCAAGGGAAATAAAAGGAGGAAGGAGAATGAGAAGAGAAGAAAGAAGAAGAGGAAGATAATCTACTTGTTCTATTTTATAATGTAATTAATGTTTCGTGTTGGTGTAGGTAATGTTTCGTGATGCACAGTCAGACATAAACTCTGTTTGCTGGATGCTATGTTGATTGATGAAACTAGAGATGGGATAAATGCCAAGTTAGAAATATGGAGTGATGTTTTAGAATCGAATGGTTTTAATATAAGTCGGATTAAAATAGAATATATGGAATGCAAGTTTTGGAGTAGAAATGAGGGAGTAGTTGGGATTGATAACATATGATGTGAGGAATACCTGCCTATGGTGAGGTCCCCAATATCTACTTGGAACCACACTTCCAACAATGTGGCTATCAATGCTGGCATTACCCAAGCACGATTAAACTTATGCAAGAAAATGCTTCAAAGGAAGTGCGCCAAAGAAAAGTGTATAAACAAGTTGGTTGGCTGACTCTGAGCTAGGCAATATATTCTACACCAGTTGGCCATGCTGAAGCCACTAGAAATGAGCTTGTCTACTGTAAGAACCCTTTTCCCAGCATATCAGCCAAATAAGAAACTTTGACCAGGTGGCATGGCAGCTTTCCAGATGAAGGGAATCATGCCTATTGGGGGTTCAGAAGGGGCAAGGTCAGCATACAAAAAGTTCACCACTGAGAGTATACCTGAGGCTTCAAGCAGCCAAACACGGCTATCAGGCTCGTGTAGTTCCCCCCTCTCAGCTCTCTCCAGGCACTCAAACAAACTTTATAACTAGCTGTATCTGTTGTTAAATGTGTAGAACACCATCAATAGATTGTCAACCACATAATAGAGAAGATCCCCAGACAATCATGACCAAGGAAACAATCAAGCAACCACAAAACCACCTTACAGCCACTCCTAGAGCCCTTTTTTTTATTTATTTACAAAAGAGGTTTTCGTTTTATTTATTTATTTTAAAGAACAGAATATAAACCTGGGCAGTAACTACACCTGGGAAAAATCATCACAGAGAGCTCAATCCTCGTCCAATCAAGTTTGAGACTTCTCTCATTCTCTTCCAGACTTCAAACAAGACTAGGGATCTACCAAAAAATGCCTTAAAGAACTCCCATAGGATCGCACCACAGAAACTCAAGATCCGTACTTTTTTATTCTTTTCACAAAAACCTCTTCAAAACATACTTTTCCTCTTCAAAAAATGCTGAAAAAATAACCAAAAATTATCTTAATTCAAATTCTACTCAGATCTAAAGTTTTCCCCTTTCCATCACAGTAGCACTCCATATGGATTTGCTTATGTCAGCAATATGAGTGCTGACATCAGCAATATAATTCAAAATTTTCCCCTCTTTGAGTGTCTGTGTGCTCTGATACCAAGTTAGATTTGTGGAGTATAGATCTATAGGTGTAGAGATAAGAAAGATAGGAAGAATAAGAAGAAGAATAGGAGTAGAATATGTATGGAGAGATTTTTTATACACCATTTTATTTATACTTCAGCATAATACAAGAATACATATAAAGAGTAGAATATTTACAAATGTACCCTACTACAAGTATATGTTTAGAATATCCTTATACCCTTGTATATTTATTGATTCATACACTACACTGTATTCCTACAAGGGCACCTGAGGTGGATCGAATATGGATGTGAGTTGTCAGACATGAAAACCTTAAAACTTGATGTGCTGAATCTGCTGACATTTTTTTTTTTATTAATATATATTTATTCTTATCAATAGGAATTTGGAGATCTATAATAAAAGGGTATGCTGTTTTCAGTAAATTTATTAAGTTAGGATCTGGTGAGGCAATAGAATTTTGGATAGTTAATTGATATGGTCCCACTCCCCTCAAGGTGACATTCAGTCAGATGTATTCGATAATGATGGATAAGCAGGGAGCCATAGTTCTGCACTTTGGAGCAATTGGAATGGGGTGTGGTGTCCTAATCTTTGAAGAAATCGTAATGATTAAGAGATAAGAGGAGTTCTCAGGTCTTCCAAATTAACTAAAGGATTTTAGGAAAAATCTATGAGAGGTAGAAGGATGGATTTGGACTGAAGTGAAAAAAAGAGGGTAAAATTGTTGACTCAGCCTTGGTTATTTGGGAAGGTTTTCAGTTTCCATACAAGGTTATTCTGTGCTTGTTCCTAAATAAAATTCTCACAATGAATAATTTAAAAAGGAGAGGTTGGTACATGGAAGACAAATGTTTATTGTGCCTTAGGGAGGAGTAATTTGTGAACCATCTGTTAAGTGTGATGGTTCACGAAGTGTGGAATTTTTTCCTTACCTAGCCAGGAGTATGCTGGATATTCCCTTCGGATTTTAGGGGTTTAATCTTCAGATGGCAGCTTGTGGGAATAGAGGAGACCTTCAGTAAATCAGAAGATTTATTTTGGGGCTCTGTGCTGCTGTGTAGGAATACGACCATTTTTTTAGCACAAGAGTCACACTTGAAGGAGAGCCTTTTCTCTTCTAGTTTACAATGCATTCCTATAGTGCTGCTTCATTAGGAAGAATTTATGTGGTGGACTTGTGGGATGTCCTATGGAAAGGGATTCATGATGTTTCTGGGTGATTATGGTGTTTTATATCTAACTAACCAGATTGACTAGCAAATCACATTGGAACATCTAGAGGTCAAAATACACTAAAGATGTTACATGGATGGATATATATATTAAAAAATGTTCTTGCTAAAACTTTTTCCTTGGAAAGGTTTCTATTCTAATTTGCACAATTATAATTATTTTATATTTAATTTCCAAAAAAGAAAAGAAAAGATGCAGTCTTATAGAAGTTTGTGCCAACTTTGTAGTTTCAGAAACAGATATAAGTCTGACAAGGAACTTGGCCTGTGTATAACAAGTCAATGCTACATGGGTGGGACAACTGTTCTCAATTAATGAATGCTTTTCTTAGGGATGATTGGTATAATTACTATTTCTTCACATCTTTTCTTATAGAGTCTCGCAACTACGGAAAATCTTTAATGAAAACAGGTCCATTCAAAATTGTAATTTGTGACTGATCTTGAATTTGTTGTCATTCCAGCGTACTAGGCATGGTGGAGAAAATAATCCAGATTTTGTTAAAGGAAAGCAACGAAAAAGTGTTCACCTGGAAAGTGAACCACAAAACTAGAAGGGAACCCAAACAAACTCCAAGGAAAACCCCATTACAACATCATTCTACATCCCATTATGAGTACTGGGATCCCTTCTCAAAGTCTATCCTTATGGAACCCCGCTCAAAAAGAAAACTATACACTGACATATGAAGGCTCTCCTGACTGTTGGCCTTGTTTCGAAAATCCTGCTATTCTGTTCCTTCCAAATACCAACAGCTATAAAACCCCCTTTCACACCTACTAATCCCCACCGAAAGATTAGACCTCCTGACAGTTGCACTGTTCGCTGATAAAGTCTCTTCTTTCATTAATATGGGGTTCTTTTGCACCTTCAGTGACTCCAAAACCAGGGAGGTTCTGTAACAAAGAAGCAGAATCAATTATCCATTAAAAATAAATAGACAGGAGCAACATGGGATTTGATTTCATGAGAAAAGAATCTGAGTATTTTTCTCTATCATCTTGTGTTTTTCTTATTAATCCTTCTTCATTGGTTGTATGGAAATTTCCTGTGGTTTTGGATCTTCTTTTGACTTGATTATCTGTCTAGATCAACAATATTATGCTTGCATGTTGTAGGTTTAAACAAATGGGCCGTAAAGCTGGTGGATTGTACATAAACCCAAAAAAGTTTGGGACTCTTCGGAAACCTTGCATGAAGGAGACGCTAGCGTTTCTCAATTGCTTGGCACTTAACCAAAACAGTGATGATAAGTGTGTTCGGCAGAAGGAACTTCTGAGTTCGTGCATGGATGCTCAGGTGTGTAGCCTCTTTTAACATTAATACACTAGTGGGAACTTAGTTTTTTGGGATGTGGTCCTTCTTGGACTAGTACCATCTACTTTTTGTTTTTCCCTGGATCAAACCAAGTCCGATCACACCAATTATCTGTGACTTGCAGACTGGCAAAAGCAGAAAGCCTTGGGGAAGCATCAATTACCACTTACAGAGGCTTAGCAGAGGAAGAAAGTAGTTTGTATTCCATCACAAATTGTATTTATATGTACTTGTGAATTATACTTCAATTTGAATTGAAATAAGGTGTTCATGGTGGCGTTTATTAACCATATTTTGAATTAAAATTTGTAGAATATAGTTGGTAGAGGTTAATCATTTTTCTTGTCATGATGAGAAATATGATAAGCTGCGAATGTAAGTCATCTTTTTGTTGTTGTTGAGAGTGTTAAATTGAAGTAGTGATGAAGACATAATAATGTTTGGTTGTGATGGAGTCATGGTGCTTAACATATCGGTTCCAATGGATGGTGATCGAGACTTTGTATGCTCTAATCATAGAAGTATTCAAGTCAAAACAAGACTTTTCCCCCCCTTCTTTTCTGAATTTTGTGCAGTTGCTTTCTATTTCTGATTCCAACTAGTCACTCTCTAAGCTCTAATAGAAATGCTACTAGTTATTATGCACAGTACCAAGTTAAAGCAAACTAATAGGTATAGGAAAACACAGGAATGCCCCTCATGTTAATTCTGGTCCTTTTATTTTCAGTTTAACTATTTTTCGAGGCAAACATAAGCGTGTACTCGGCTGGCTGGGATTAGGTACAAATGAATTTTGTACGAACAGGTGCCAACGGCACCAAGCGGCTGATGCATCAGCACCGAAAAGTGATTTACACTTTTTGGGGGGTGTTTATCACTTTTCAGCGCTGATGTGTCCACACCCTGGCACCGTTTGCAGCTATTTGTATGAACTTCATCTGTACCTAATCTTCTGGGGTGCTCCGTAAAGATTCAAAATGGGCATCTGCAATTTAGGGCTGTCAAAAGCTCGGCTCGTTAAGAGCCGAGCCTGAGCCTTGTTTTAAGCTCGGTGAGCCGAGCTTGAGCTTTGATTAAAGCTCGTTTATCAAGTAAGCCTAAGCTGAGCTTCACTAAGCTCGGCTCGTTTAGAACTTGGTTTAATTAATAATTTTATAATAAAATTATATATATTAACATTAATAAAATATAAATAAATACATTAGGCTAATGGACCATTAGAATATTAGTTTTTTTTTTTTTTTGTTTTCTGATGAGCCTGAGCCTGGCCTTCATGTGACGAGCCCGAGCTGAGCTGGGTAAAACTTAGCTCAGCTCAGCTTGTTGACACCCCTAATCTGCCTATGTGGCCTTGTTTGAAACCGTTGGAGCCATTCCCAACCTAGTACCGACATGATCTCTCCTCTATTTTTAAATTCCATCTATAATATCTCTCTTATGCCAATTAACTCCTTTTCCAAACGTCTCTAATTAATTCTCAAAAAATTCTCTCACATCTTTCTCAATCTAAATTTCCTTCAAATTGGTAGGTAATATGATAATACAAGGAAAAAAAAAACACACAATTTTATGGGATCCAAAGGTTCCAAGAGATCCCTCAACCTATAACTTTTTTCTTCTTTTCTTTTCTATACATCAACATGAACTCACATATGATTTGATATGATTTGATGGGATCCAACGATTTCAAGAGATCCCTAAACCTATAACTATTTTTTCTTTTCTTTATACATCAACATAGTTGGATGGTCTCCACTATTGAAAATATTGCATTTCTTTGGATGGTGGAGATAAATTTATGATTAGCCTTAAAAATGATAAAAGATCATGCTGTTGTGCTTATTTGGTTCGGGTTGCAGAAAAATGGATTCCTCTTTGAATTTCAAAGGAATGTATCGTGCACCTAGATACCAATTTCCCTACATTTTTTCTTCATTTAATGCTAAATAAAGTTGGAAGATATCAAAAAAGATTTACGAACCCATTTTCATAATATGGAAGGATGGTTCAACTTCAAAGGAAAATTGATGACTCAGTTTTCAAAAGCTCTTACCCATTCGCTGGCTGACATTACTATTAAACCATTCACTTTTGGGAAAGGATCTGTTACACCCAAATTTGTTTGTCCCCACACCAGATTGACAAGTGATGTTTTCTTTTGAATTTGATGCCTCTCTTAATTAGGGGGCAATCTAGATCCTACGTAGGATCAGTGCATCGGATCGAAGATCGTAAAATCCTACTTTCCGTTAAAAAAATTAAAGTGGAGAACTACAGTAACAATGATACATGTTATAGAGTCATTAAAATTAATAAAGGAAAATGAATAAAAATTAACACTCTACAACTTCTACATTTTACATCTCTATTAACTAAGAAAATATTATACTTTTTTCAACACAAATTACTTATAAAGTAAATTAATTAGTTACCAAGTATTAAATTACAATGTTTGCAAAGTTCCAATACCACAATATAAAATATATTAAATTAACTAAACAGATTCATACTAGATGGTTCATATTTCAATCCCTTTTCACTGTGATTAAAAAAAAAAAAAACTCATGAAAATCATTTCCTCTTCAATTGTTCTCACAAAAGAAGGTATTTCACTCTAAGATGGGATGGGTTCACTTTGCAACAAATAAACAGATTATAGCTGGCACTGCTCGACTTGAAACTCCACCTACGATCTGATATCATCAAAATATGATAATTTCAATCAAACCAGCAATGGATTGACTATTGTCTAGATCTACTGTAACAAGTTCTACTCTTGAATCTTGATTGAAGAACAAATGAATAGGACGGGATACAAGGGTTGGTTGGTTTTGTTCAATTGAACTCTACAATGGAAGAAACAAAATGATGTAAATAATTTGGAAAGAAGAGTCGTATTCATTTATTATTTCTTTAATAGTTAAACCTGAATTAAGTAATTAGTATTTATAAATAGGGATTTTTTTATTAAGCTTTAGTGTTTTATTATTATAAAAGATGTGTTTTTTTTAGGATCATAATAAAATCGATTAGGATTGCTTAGATGATTTTAGATCATAGGATCCCATGATCCAGGATAAGATCTTACGAAAATCCTGTAATCTAAGATTTTGGTAAGGAGTCAGATTGATTGGATGATTTAGGTTCGTAAGATCGTGTAATCTTATGATCCAGATCCTAATAACCATATTCTTTTTATGGTTTTTACTAAATAAACCCCATTTTTATGGTTTACCTGTTTTTTCATTGGAAAATTCTTTTTATTATTTCAACCTTACACACCTCACCTTTTATGTGTGGGAACACAGGGGACAAACAAATTGGGTGTAGGAAATCCTTTCCCATCCCCTTTATAACAACATAAAGAATATAATTCTATTTCGGTTAAGAGGTTGTTCAATTCCGAGGAAGACAAGTGGATTGGGACGATTACTGCATCAAATGGAAAAATCAAATACTAGGAGTGAATCAACAACATGGTTAACTTCTCATCGGGAAACCCTGCCATGTAAACACTAAAGAGGACCGTCACCAATAAGACAATCCTGACTAAAGTTGTTTGTTGCCATATTAAGAGAAGCTATGGTTTCCATGAGAGGAATACCGGCCATACACTTGTAATGGTTGAGGGCATGTTTGCAAGGCCCAACCTATTTGCAACCATACCAATGGTTGACGGCATGTTTTAGTTTTTGCATCTTAGCTTCTCCATTTTAAGAAGTTACCTAAGTCGTGCATCCCAAAATTTCGGCTTGAAAATGAGGTTTTAGTGGGTTATGTTGGGCCCATACCATGTTTTGCCAAATGTTAAGATTATACTGGTTAGAAGAGATCCTACGCTAACTCAAGCCTGGCCCAGTGATATGCATCCGGACCTGACCTAAAATTTTATTTGTAAACTTTTTTTGATAAATTTTTATTGATAAACTACAAAGTTAATATATTATGTACATATGCATGTGTGTTTATATAACACATACACTATTTGATGTTATACATAATTGTTAAATAAGTTTCATTATATATAATTTTAATATATCAAATAAACAGTTCCAATTTCTTTTTTTATTTGGTCCTACTAATATATGCAATTGTTATCATGAATTTACGTTTTTATTCAGTCTTGAAGAATTGATTTGCTAAAAAACATAAGGGCACTTTATTTTTATTTTTATAAGAAAGGGAACTTGATTCATGGAGGTGTTTTTGGGGTATCTATATATTTTGTTGTGTCTAATTATCAAAACTTAAAAAAGGAATCAATTAAACAATAATAGATCAAATAGGTTCTATTTCTCAAGCAAATTTATTATTTTACAAGAATTGATGAGTTTAAGGATACTTGTGTTTTTCTATAAGATTAATAAATCTTTTTTTTAAAATGTATATAATTTAGGAAGCAATAGTCTTAGCTAACTACATTCATTGCCTGTGCAAATTTGCACGGGTTCATCACTGGTAGTTGAAGTAATGGCTCCATTTTAATCTGGTTAGAAGATTTTTCTGTCAGGATATTCCAAACTAAGTTAGATTGACTTATCGTTGTTTCATTGGAAGTCTTAATAAGAAATTGAACAAGAGACCCAATTAACTTAAAAAGCTTTGTGTATAATTCAGATGGTGTGAAGATAGCACCCCCACCCCCAATAATAATAGTAATAATAATAATAATAAAATAATTAAATTAAATTAATTCTTGTGTTAAAGGTGGAATAGATATAGGAAAATCACATTACACACACACACACACACACACATATATATATATAGATAGGGCTATCAATTGGGCTAGGTTGAGACGAACCGAGGTCTGCCTAAACTCAGCCCGAACTTAGCCCTAAATATATTAAAACAACAAGCTTCAGGCCAAGTTCAAATTACTTGAATAAAACTCTTTCTTAATTTATAGGTTGATTTTAGGCTCATAATTTCCCCTAAATGCATATTATATGAGTTGTTTTTGAATAGTTGACACTTGAACTATTTTATGATAGTAAATTTGTTTAAGTATATGGATCCAAAAAGAATAAAGAATATATATATATACCTAATATCAGCATATAAATAAAATTATTATTTGATAACTAATTTGGGCTGGGCCTCGGGCTGAAATTGAGCTTGCCCAAACTCGGCCCAAATAAAACTTTGGGCCTAAAAATTGGGTCCAAACTCAGCCCAGCCCAAATTAGGTTGGCCCAGCCCGATTTTTTTTTCGAGCCAGACATGTTGGGCTTTGGGCCAGCTCAGCCC
>JAOXJP010085242.1:0-14855 GCA_025762735.1 Platanus orientalis | reverse complement strand
GGGTTGCAAGTAATGAGCTAAAGATGAGAATGCATTTAATGCAAAATATCTCACTTTAGCTAATCTTGAATAAATATCTGATTTTTGACTTTTTCGAACCCTATCCCTACTGTCACTCTACGTGAGCTCTCAAGCTCAGAAATTGGCCAAGTCAGTGTCAAATTTAGAAGTCACAGATGCTACGGTCGCGTTGGTCCAGTCAGAACCAAATTACAAAAGGGTAAGGGGGTGAAATCAGGGCTTTTTAGCCTAAAAAGCTCTCAGATGTAATTTGAATGGGCAAGATGGTAAAATTGATATGAGGGTGGCTCAGGAATAGATGCTTCTCAGTCCAGGTGACTCACAGCTTCTGACTACGCGTGATTATGGTACTCGAGTAGGAAATTAGGTCAAAAACCATTTTTTAAGCGATTTGACAAAATTATACAGGAGATGCTGCTAGTTTTTCTGTAAAATGTATCTTTGGGCCATATCCGGGGGATTCAAATTTTGTGGAGTTTTGAAGCTATAGAAGTTGATAGATCGGCTGCTGGATTCCAGGGCAGCTGTAGGGAGCTTTTTGAAGCAGGGTCATTTGAACAAATTGGATTTCTGTAGCTGCCCGAAGTTGAGTGAAATTGAATGGTTAGACATCTCTTAAACCTGGGGTTTATGAAATGCTTTATCTAAGACAAGGGTGAGATAGAGAATATGGCTTTCACTTTGTTGCATTCCGAGTCTAGGAGAATTTTGAAGGGCATTTTGAGTGCCAAATACAGACAAAACACATTTTTTTCTGGGTTTAGGCAGAACTAACTGCTTAGGTCATGGATTTTCTGCAAATTAGTGTAGTTCTGATAGTTTTAAGACTCTGAATTTATAGTGGTATAGCCACCGACTATCTGAATTTTTGATTCTAGATGCGCTCCCAAGAGTCGGTTGAGCACCTGATTTTTAGACCTGATTCATCATGCTTTTTAGAGTATTTAAGAGAATCTTGGTAGATAGAATTTGTGAAAGTCCTTGCTCCTTAGACAGCTTTTTGAAGGCTTTGTAATTCTAAAGAAATGGACACCAACTAATCCTAATTCGGAGGTCTGGAGAATATTCTGGCTCTATAAGAGTAAAAAGTAGGGAAACAACCTTTTGACCTTTTAGGAAAGATTTGAGATTTCTCAAAGGTTCGAGACTTCAAAACTCTCTTCTCAGACCTGGAGCTTTAAAGCTAAGGTCGAGGCCGAGATATGGCGATTGACCTTTTTGCATTCAAAGATCGGATGAGTTTCTGAGAGCTTTAACAAAGGTCATTTCTTGGTCAGGGTTATCATAGATTAAGAGGTTGGCTATTGCCATTCTTGAGCAGTGTCTGACTTGTGACAAGTTTCATGGAGCAGGGGGACTCAGGGATGTATAGGATCTAAAATTACACCATTTGGACCACAAGAGAGGCTGTAGGGGTCTTTTGAGGGTCCATGGGTCATTCTCTGAGTAGAAAGGGTAAAATGATAATGTTTTGTCCAAGGGCCAAAAAAGGTAAAAATGAGAATTCTTTACTTGTGATGCTTCATGACGAGGATTACATAGGTGGAGAAATTCAGTGAGTATTGAGCCTTTGAAGTTAAAAGGGCAAAATGGTAATTTTTCTATATATGATGCTTTGTTAGAGAAAGACTTAGAGGAGGTGGAGAACTTATTGATTACATGAATGGGGTTCTAAAATGTGGACCCTCAAAGTCCCGTTGGTGCTTTTGAATGACACTAGGGTTTATCCTGAAATAGTGCTTTTTGGGCTGTAATAAGGTGCTTTGACTGATTCGATTGTGACTAGAGTATCTAGAAAGACTTCTTTGGGAATGCCTAACCTCCTAGAGTTCAAGTTTGCTCTTCCTAAGCAATGGGTGCTTAGAGTCTTGATGCCTAAATGTTGTTATGCTATCACATGACCCGAGTCAAAATTTGGGTGCTGACAAATCTTATTCTTTGGATTAGAAACAAAAATATTGCTAGGTGTGTTTATCTTCTCATACTATGTGGGTCTAAGAAAATAATATTGTTGAAACCTAGGGTGGTCGCTAGTGTACACTATTGCATCAGAATAGAGGGAGGCAAATATCGTCAAGGACAGTGTATACTAACATGCCTCAACATTAAACCAATAAAATGTTTCTAACTTTTCACCTTAATTTTTAGTGATTTATTTAACATAAAAAGAATACAAATATATCAATTATAGTTTGTGATGATGCTCAAATCCGTCCATTCGGGTGCTACCAAATGAGTGTAGAGCTTCTTTGACGATCCAATGAACCTGTCGAGAAAGAAACGAGTCAGGGGTGTGCTAACTGAGGCCAGTCACCCTCCAATGATCAAGTTAGATATCAAGAGGAGGAGAAGGAGGGTTTTGGTCCCAAATTGTTTCTTACCTTCCATTGTTGCAATCCCTCATTTTATAGCACTCGGCCTCTTTATTGTTTTCAGGTTTTCAGCTCATCGCTTTTTGCTCAAGCAACTTTCTCGGGTGTGGTCGCAGGAGCTTAATTTTCCTGGAGTAATTGGATTGTGATAGTGACCCTAACTCAGGGATGATGTCATGGGATATCATCTGGCATTGATTCCCGAGCATCTTTTGTGGCTTAGCCTCATCGACGCGTGGGATCTTTCCTTCTATGCTTGGTTAGATTTGTAACTCCTATTTCCTAAGGTTCAGGTGATTCGAGCTTCCTTGGCTCGACTATTTTGGGGTCAATCAGGCCTTGACTCAGATGTGATCTTAGGTCAGTCTTGACTATTTGGTCAAGCATGGTTTTAGGTCATCCTTGACTGTTCCTTGGTTCTGGTCCCATCAGATGCCCTAAATTCTAGAGGGCTAATTTCTTCCAAGACCGATGAAATTTTAATCACTTCCTATTCTTGACCGTCGGTTTTTTGTGGTTGCTATTTAAATTTAGGTGGTTTCCACCCTTTTTGGGGAACTGGGACAAACACTTGGGTGGTCGCATTGTACGTTATGACTCTTGGGAGTTTGTGCCATCATAATGGGCATGCCATCAGGGGTTGGCATTAATGGGATGTTGCTTCAACTGCCCCTCTGACATGTGTGATGACACGTGGAGGGCTTGGTTTTTTTCACGTGGATCAATGGGACGTCACTTTGACTGCCCATTCTGCACATGCAACGCCATGTGGATGGCTTAGATTTCACTATACTGATCAAAAGGCTAGGGTTGAACCTCCTGTCCTTATAAATAGCTTGGGGTCCCTAGGCTTCCCCTCCATTTATGCTTGCCTTCTACTTCATCATTCTTCATCTTCAACTACTCTGGTGGTGTAGCTGCGTTTTTCGTTAGTCTTTTCCAAAGCCACATTTCCTTCTCCAGTTGACATTCTGGAACGTTTTTCTACTTCTCCTTCTTTCTTTAGTATTTTCAGTTTGTTCTTAGGTAGCTAGGGTCATCCCTTCTTCTATCTATCCCCTTTTTCTTCCCTTCCTTTGGTTCATCCTGAACGGTACCAGAGTTCCCTTTGGTTTCCATTTGGTCTGGCTCTATGGCTTCCTTCAAGCCTAGAGGGGTCTTCATGACCTTGGTTTAGTTAGTGCAAATCTATCATTTCTAGCATCCGTCTTTACCGAGCTTCTATCGCTCTTAGGCCCTTCTATAAAGGTCATTTTTACTCTCATTTAGATGAACTCATTGTCCAATTTCTTGTCTCTCGACTTTGACGACACTCTGTCTTTGAGTCTAGAGCCCCTTGAGTTGGGGGTAGTTCATCCTGATGACCTCGGGTAGGCCTCAGACATTTCTCGAGAGCCCCCCTCTATTTCCCCAATGGCCGATGTATTTTCTTCTTCCCTCGATGCCTCAACTTAGAGAAACTTAGGAGGCTATATAGTGTTCCTGAGGGCATCGTCCTATGCTCAGTCAGGGTGTCCAAGTGGGCTTGACATCCCCAATTTAAGGAGGTTTGTCTATATGAGTAGGCTCTAGTGACTAGCCTTCAATTCCTGATCGCCTTCTTCATTAGGGATCTTCACTTTATGTTGGGCTCACCCCTACCCAGTTAATGCCCAATTCGTGGAGGATCATGCTTGGTTGCATGATGCTCTAGGCGGCCTATAGCAATGGGTGTGATCTCATCTTGGTCTTCGAGTTCCTTTTCTGCTATCAGCTAGTAAAAAAGGAACCAAGTTGGTGGTACTTCATTAGCTAAGATAGTTTTAGGAACTTGGTCACCGATCTTTCAACGTCCTATAAGGGGTAGAAGAGTAGATTTTTCTTCATCTCAAAGCAATGACTGCTAAGCTTGCTCTTGGGATAACAAGATTGAGAAGTTGCTTCGCTTCAACTGAGTGTGGGACACCCTCGACTCTTCTGGTAAGTCTTTCTATGTCATCATTTTAGTTTGTGTTTTCCTTTCATTCATCCTTTTGCTTCTCACTTTATGTTTTTTATGTCCCACCTCAATTATCGCCGAGCATCATCTCCTGGCATCTTCTTTTAATCATGTACTTGAAGCGATTTCCTACCCAATGCATGATTTCTCGGCCCTTATCACTTCTGAGACTCTTTCTACTTCCCCTTTTAGCCTCGGTCCATGGAAAATGTGGTCTCGGAGGGTTCAAGTACTCCTCCTGTTATTGAGCTCATGGGAGGGAGCATCGGGGGTAGTTTCTCCTAAGAAAAGCTAGGGAGGCTCATGAAGAGGGCACAGACCCCCAGGGGGCTTTGTCAACAGGGGAGGGCCTGACTACAACTGAGGTTCAAGACCTAGTGGTTCACTTGTTTTGGCCCTAGAGTGTTGAAAAGTTTAGGCATAAGCTTCGGGGAGCCGAGAGGGTGCGACATCTCATCACACCATTTTCTTAGAGGGGGTCAAGCCCCTTTGAGAGCTCTGGTTGACATCGAAGCTACGCTTCTTACCCAAGAACTAGCGAGGGAAAAGCCTACAACTACTAAGGACCCGTCTATTCCTCTAGCCGAAGGTTCTATCACTCGGACTGACAAGGGGAAAATTCTAGTCAAGGACACCTTCGTGAACAACCCGACTATACCTTCAAGAAGATGATGGGGGTTGTTCCGAAGGGAAACCTTGAAGCTCTTCTAAAGTTCTCCTCAAACCCCATCTATCAACAAATGGTGCTTGAACTTGTTGAGGTAACTCTCAGTTGATTTGTTCATTTTTTACTCTTGCTTCCACTAACTCCCCCCTTTTTTAGATGACCTCACTCATGACAGTGGACATGTAATTTCAAAAGGTGGCGGAGAACAACTTTCACTCACAGGCCCAGTTGGATGACTTCGTCAAGAGGGAGATGGATTTTCGTGTTGACCTCAGGTTGGTTCAATCCGAGAGGGACTGCTTGGTCGCCAAGCTTTAAGCGACCAAGGATGAGAAGGCGGCCAAGGTGGCCGAGGCTAAAGGGAGGGTTGTGCAGGTGAAAGATGTCACCGCTTGAGAGAAGGTTGAAGTTGAGGCAGCGCTGGTAGCACGTCTACAGCAATAGAGGGAGGCTGCCTTGGTGGACATCCAAGCATCTACTGAGTATGTGGTAGATGTCTCGAATTACTACCAATATGGCTTTGAAGCTTTCCCTTGCCAGGCCATTTAGGCATACCCAGAGATTGACTTTTCTGGGTTTGTTTTTTATGATGACTCTATGTGTCCTACAGTGCCTAAGGTTGTCGAGGTCAAGGAGGAAGGAGTTGAGGACCAAGTTACCTCCTAAGGGCCTTCTTCTTTTTTCTTCCTTTTTTTGAGAAGGTTAGCTTATACTCACCCTATGTAAAAATGTTCTTCATTAATGAAGGCATATTCCTTCCTTATATTATCGCTCTACCTTAGAGTGTCTTATATATACTTCAAGAGTGGTTTTCAGGTATTCCGTGTACATGTTGTGATAACCTACCCTATTCTCCACTCCCCCGCCTAGTCCCTAGCTCTGGTTGTTTTTCCATAGTGAATTTTTAGATAGTAGAGGATTTTGGGCCATACGGGGTCTATAGGATGCCTTAGCAGATTTCTTAGATCATCAGGTGACCCTTGGCCACATGGGGCTTATAGAATTCCTTAGTGGATTTCTTGGCCACTTGGGGCTTATAGAATACCTTCAGGTCATCAAATGGCCCTTAGCCACATGGAGCCTGTAGAATACCTTAGTAGATTTTTTGGCCACTTGAGGCCTATAGAATACCTTCAGGTCATCAAGTGACCTTCGGCCACATGGGACCTGTAGAATTCCTTCGGGTCATCAAGTGACCCTTGGCCACTTGGGCCTATGGAATACCTTTGGATCATTAAATGACACTGGGCCACAAGGGGCCTGTAGAATATTTTAGTAGATTTCTTAGCCACTTGAGGCCTGTAGCTTCGAGTCATCAAGTGATCCTTAGCCACTTGGGTCCTATAGAATACCTTTGGGTCATCAAGTGACCCTCGGCCACATAGGGTCTATAGAACACCTTCGGGTCATCAAGTGACCCTCGGCCACATGGAGCCTGTAGAATATCTTCGGGTCATCAAGTGACCTTTGGCCACATTGGGGCCTGTAGAATACCTTTAGGTCATCAAGTGATCTTCAGCCACTTAAGGTCTGTAGAATTCATTTGGGTCATGAAGTGATCTTTGGCCACTTAAGGTCTGTAGAATACATTTGGGTCATCAAGTAACCCTCGGCCACATGGGGCCTATAGAATATCTTTGGGTCATCAAGTAACCTTCGGCCACATGGGGCCTATAGAATGCCTTAGTATTATTCGATTCCTATGATGATGAATTTAACCTATCTCTTTCCCCTGGGGAGGGGGCCAACTATGTCTATCCCCCATTATGCAAATGGCCAAGGGCTGGGAATTCATGTAAGTTCCTCTGTGGGCTGCCTGGGTTTATTGGTGATCCTCTAGCATTGGTTCCATCCCCACTCAAAATGGGCATAATCAGTTTGCATGGTTGGCCAGTAGTAGCCCACCCAGACGAGTCAGTGTACCATGGATCTATCCCTAGGGTGTCTACCACATACTCCTTCGTGGATCTCTCTCATAGCAAAGTTTGACTAGGTTGGGGGTAGGGCAGGGTGAGGGCTTCTCTTATACATGGTCCCATCCAATAATGTGTATCTTGAAGCTCATAGTTTCAGATTCCTTGCCTCCATTAGGTCATTGAAGAGCTTTCCATCTTCCAAGAATGCCCTGATTGGGTCCATCCAAGAGGGTCCTTCTTCAATGATCCCAATCGATACCGTTTCAACAGTTGCAATACTCATTATTGATAAATGCTCGATCATCACATCCTCATCATCCTTGAGGGCCGAGGCCAGTTGGGCCAATTGGTCAGCTCAACCATTATGCCCTTAGTCCATATTTTCGATAATGAACACCTCGAACATGCTCACCAGTACTCACATTATCCATAGGTACTTCGCCATTAGGTCCTCTCTTGCCATATACTCACCTATATCCTAATCTACTATCAGCTTGGAATTGCTTCTTACCCTTATACATCTGGCCTGAGTTTATAAGCTATCTTGAGACCATTTACCAGTGCTTCATATTCTGCCTCATTGTTGATCGCCTTGAATCCAAATTTAATGGCTTACTCCAGTTCCTCTCCTCCTTGGGCTATTATTATGATTCCGGCCCCACTGGCCTAATTCGTGGCTAATCCATCAATATTTAACACTCAATCATTCCTATCTAAGGAAGTAGACTCTCCAGGCATTTCCATGTTTAAGGAGGGAGCTAGCTTAGCCAAAAAGTCCACTACAGATTATCCCTTTATTTCTCCCCTTAGCTTGTATTTGATGTTGAATTCCCTTAGTTCAACTGACCATTTAACCAATCTGCCCGACGTATTCAGCTATTGTAGGGTGGATTTCAGGGGTAGATCCTTAAGGACAGTGATGGCATGGGCTTGGAAGTACAGGCATAACTTTCGTGTTGTGGTCACTATGGCAAAGGCGACCTTTTCAACCTTTGGGTAATTCTTCTTAGCCCCCGTTAAGGCCCGACTCACATAGTACACAGGCCCTTATTTTCCCTCTTCTTCTTTGATTAGAACCGAACTCATGGCAAAGTCCAAGATGGCCACATACAAGAGCAGGGAGTCTTTAGGTTCAGTTATGCACAATAAGGGTAGACTGGCGAGGTGCTCCTTAAGCTTCTGGAATGCTTCTACACAATCTTCTATCCATTTGAATGCTTTCCAAAGCAGATGGAAAAAGGGGAGGCACCTGTCCATGGACTTGGAGATGAATCGGTTTAGTGTTGCTATCCTTCTTGCTAGCCTCTGAACTTCTTTTGTGTTTCAAGGTGATTCCAATTGCTTGACTGCTTCCACCTTTTCGAGATTTGCTTTAATTCCACTCTATGAGACCATGAAACCCAAGAATTTTCCCACCAATACTCCAAAGGTGCATTTTTTTGGATTCAACCTTATCTTATACTTCCTTAGTGTGTCAAAGGATTCTTCGAGGTCCTTGAAGTGGAGGTCTATCCTCAAGATTTTCACTAGCATGTCATCTACGTATACTTCCATGTTTCTCCCGATTTGGTCTTTAAACATTATGTTGACTAGCCTCTGATAAGTGGCTCTAGCGTTCTTCAGTTCGAAGGGCATGGCTTGATAGCAATACAGCCCCCGGTTGGTGATGAAGGATGTATTCTCTTGGTCTAGCCTGTACATTTGGATCTGGTTATCACTCAAGAAGGCGTCCATGAAGTTGAGTGACACATGTCTGGAGGTCGAGTCATCCAGGGTGTTTATTCTCAATAGGGGGAAACTGTCCTTTAGACAGACCTTATTCAAGTCTGTGAATTTCACGTATACTCTCCACTTTTTGTTACCTTTCTTGACCAGCATCACGTTGGACAACCATTCTAGGTAATGCACCTTCCGTATAGACTTTTCCTCCAAGAGCTGATCCATTTCTTGTGTGTGCCAGATTTCGATTTGCCTCAAAGTTCCTTCTCTTTGACCACACAGGTTTGGCAATTTTACAAACGTTTAGCTTGTGCACCATTACCTTTGGGAATCAATGCGAAGAAGTCTCTGTGTCGGGACAACAGTTCCATCAACTTCTTTCTCTAAATTGGTTTGAGCAGACAACCTATCCTAACCTGTTCGTTGAGAGTCGAGTCATCAAAATGCAGTTTCAAGAGATCTTCTTCCTGTTCGACCATCGGTCCTACTTTCCTCATTTTCACCTCTTTCTCATTGACCATCAGGGTCTCCTCTTGTAGGCCATATGAAAGTGAGGCACTGTAGCATTCCCATGCCACAGTCTGGTCACCTCTGACTTCCCCCACCCCATAATTCATAGGGAATCTCATCATCAAGTGATAGGTGGGGGTCACTACTCTCATCTGGTTTAGGGAGGGTCTTCCTAATATCGTGCTGTACGCCAATGGGCAATTGACCACAAGAAAAACAACCTCCTTACTGCCTTGCTATGCTCTAAGACCTACTATCATGGTTAAGGCTATCAACCCTATGGGAAAAATCTGATCTCCCATGAAGCCGACGAGGGGCCCCCATCTGGTTGTAGCCTATCTTCTAGGATCCCCATTTGTTGGAAGGCAGAAAAGTACATGATATCGGTGGAACTATCCTTGTCGATCAACACCCTACATGTCTTATACCCAATGATCAAGATGGTCATAATGAGGGGATCATCATGTGGGTGTTGTAGCCACAAAGAATCTTCCTCAAAAAAAAGTGATTGGGTGGTTGGTTCTTCGGGCTTTTTTTTTGGTCCCCTTGTCATATAGACATTTTTTTCTTTCACATGCTTGGATCTCCGTATATGGGCTTTTTGGGCCGAAACGAACTTGCCCCCTACCGTGGATCCTCCTGCTATCACCCTGATCTCATCTAGGGGCAGATGTCCCTCCTTTTCTTTTGCGGATGATCAACTCTGCCCTTCATCAGTTCTATCAATCTTCTGAGTGGTCACAAATTTTCACAGCCTTCCCTACTATATCAACTCTTCTATCTATTCCTTGAGGTCGAAATAATTGTTGGTATCATGACTGTGGTCCCAATGGAAATGATAATACTTTCCTCTCACCCTTTATGCAGGAGGGGACTTCAATTTCTTCGGCCATTTGAGGGCAAGGTCATCCCTGATCTCCATTAAGACATGCTCAGGAACCATGTTCAAAGGGGTGTACTTAGGAAACTGGGATGCGAGGGTCCCCGCCTTTTGCTTGAACTGATGGGGTGGGTCACCTTGCCCCCAATCCTAATTTGATCCACCAGATCTGCAAATTCTTTTCTTCTTTTATGACTCTGCCCTGCCTCTTTGGTCCATTATCATGTCATCTACATTCATGTGCTTCTGTATTTTTACCATTAGCTCCTTGAGAATATTTGGTGGCGACTTCAATAGTGAAAACAAGAACCTAGAGGGTTGTAGTCCACCCATCAAGGTGGTTAATATTACCTTGTCATCAATGTCATCTACCTACAATGCCTTCCTAATAGAGTGATGTTGTTTTCTCAGTGACTCTTCTTGCTCCTGCTTCACACTTAGGAGGTAGGTCACAGGCTTCTAACAAATCTGAGTGCTTATGAAATTGCTAACGAATCACTTGTTGAGGTCTAAAAAGTTGTCAATGGATCCTGGTTTTAGCCTTTCGAACCATGCATGGGCCAGACCATTGAGAATCAAAGGGAATGCCTAACACATGATTTCGTCCAAGAGAGCCTAGAGGTGCTTCGGAGTTTTGTATGTCCCTAGATGGTCAAGGGGATATTTCATTCCTTCAAATGTCTTCATTTGAGGAGCTTATAATTTTTTAGGAAGTGGGCAATTCATCACTCAGGCTAAGAAGGGAAATTTCGTCCTCTTGACCAAATCTTCTACAGTGGATGGTCCCGCACCCTTCATTATCCACATGACATCCTTCAGTTGGTCCTAGACTTCTTTGAGTTACTCATCCATTAGTGGGTTGTGTGGCTCTCCCCCTCCGTTTGGCTTTGCTGATGTGTTCTCTATTGTGCTACCTCTCGAACTCGTGGTATTCTGTTTCCCCCATCCTTTTCTTCTTGCATGCTTCCTGTCGGAATGGGATTCTCAACCTGTGGTCCTTCTCAGGTTTCTCGCTCTTCCTAGTCGAGCAACCTTTGCAATAATTATTGGTTTTGTTGTGTGATTTCTTCCATGATCCTCATGAGGTCTTGAACCTGCCATTCGAGATTAGATCCGCTAGTCTCCTCCTTTGGCCGATTGGTTTGGTCATTCTTTGCCATGGCATTCTTTGGGTTGTTCCTTTGTGCGTCCATGGATCTGGACTTTACCATGCTCTCTTAGTTTTGATGAACCGTATTAGTTATGTTTCCATAGATGGTGCCAACTAATGATGCCCAAATCCATCCGTTCAGGTGCTACTAGATGAGTGCATAGCTTCTTCGATGATCCAATGAACCTGTCAAGAGAGAAAAAAGTCAGGGGTATGCCAACAGAGTGTCGGCCAGTCCCGCTCTAACGATCAAGTCAAATATCGAGAAGAGGAGAAGGAGGGTTTTGGTCCCAAATTATTTCTTACCTTCCATTATTGTGATCCCTTTTTTTATAGCACTTAGTCTCTTTATTATTTCCGAGCTTTCAGCCCATCGCCTCCTGCTTGGGTGGCGTTCTCGAGCATGGTCGTAGGAGCCTAATTTTCCCAGAGTAATTGGATTATCCTAGCAACCCTATCTTAGGGATGATGTCATAGGCATTGTTTGGACTTGACTCCTAAGCATCTTTTGTGGCTCGGCCTCGTCGACTAATGGGATCTTTCCTTCTGTGCTCGGTTAGATTTGTAATGCCTATTTCTCGATGTTCAGGCAATTCGGGCTTCCTCGGCTTAGCCATTTTGGGGTGAACCGGAGCCTGGCTCAGACGTGATCTCAGGTTAGTCCCGACTATTTGCTCGAGCATGATTTCGGGTTAGCTCCAACTATTCCTTGGTTTTGGTCCCATCAGTTTGTTATCAAATGTAGCACACTTTTATTGTTATCCTTTTGTAGATTCAACAATTGTACTATACCAATTGTTTCTAAAACAATCATTTGTATAGAAAATTTTATGTTTTAAATTTGTATGTGATATAATTATTTATTACATTGTTGATAAATCTATTTATATCTGTCGCTAATTTCTTGAAACATTATTACATATTATTAGCATTGATTAATAACGCAAGGAAGTAAATGATAATGGGTCCATGAGGTGTAGGTTTTCAAAAGAATTTGAATTTAGGTTTATGAGAATAGGAAGTGAGGTGGAAGAAGAGTGTAGAGTGACATGTGACATCAAACGTGCAAGTGGGGCCAATACTATAAAATAACAAAAAAAAAATCCTAAAACAAGAATTACATTTATGACATCATTATACCACTCAAAATAACAAAAGAAACTTTCTAGAAAATACACTATTGTTTTTAGCAGATCTTCATTGATTCTATATTCAACGATCATCACTGATCATCTCATACTCTGAAGCGCAATATAACCACAACTGGTCATGGAGAACATTATCAACTTAATGCACCAACATTATTTCACAATACATATCATTATTTTTGCGTCCCTGGTGGCACAGGTTCCAGTCACGGAAACAGCCTCTCCAAAAATGGGGGTAAGGCTACGTACATCTTGCCCTCCTTAGACCCCACGTTAGCGGGAGCCTCATGCACTGGGCCACCCTTTTTTTGTATTTTTACATAGACCATAAAAACTATAACAAGACAGATATATTAATGAATCTATCCCTGAAGATGAATAGCCCTAAGAGGCTCAGTTTTAGGGCTGCAAACAGACCGGATATGGACCGGATATGAACGTATCCGCTTCCGTATCCTATTCTAGCGGATATTATAAAACTATACCGTATCCTAACCGTTTAAAAAACTCAGATTTCAGACCCGATTCGGATATCCGGAAAAGAATAAAAATAGAAAGACAATTCCAATATATTGTCACAAGTGTCAATGCATTCTTCCCTAACCTATGTCTATCCTCTCCAAAATCTTTGAAGTCGTATATACCTATGGGTGCCGCCATGGATCAAGATGGAACAAATATGAAGTAAATAGTTGATATATTTTGAAGGGTTTTAGTTATTAGGCTATTTATGATTGTTGGATTAGTTTTAAATTCAACAATCTATTATCTATATTCTATTATTGTTATATTTTTACGAAACGGATATTATCCGGAACGGAACAATGTATATCCGTATCCTAACAGTTTATAACGGATATTTTTATAAACGGACCGGATAAGCTTATTTCGAATACGACACGGATTGGAACACGGTAATGTTTTGGATAACTTGCAGTCCGACCCTAAACAGTTCTGCAGAAGCTTAAAAGTAGTATGCTAAGACCACATTTAACCAACAAACCTGGTCAAAACCGTTGAAAACTGACCAAATTTTTATGAATTCGATTATGATAAAACCAACCGGTTTTTAGTTTCTTAGCAAATTAAGAAGAAAAAAATTAGAAATATGTCTTTCCAAATTCCAATCCATTTTCCATGAATTGTTTTATATTTTGGTATTTTAATACATTTTTTGGGTATGTCTAAAATTAAAAAGCTAGTCATAAGGTTTTTAATGCACTATGAATTATTTTATTTTTTAGTATTTTATTACATTTACTTATGATTGAAGCAAACTGCGGTTAGATAAGGAAAATTGAAAGTCGGACTGGGCAAAGTTTTAAAACTCGGCCGATCCATGTTTGGATTGGCCGGATCGGATTGAGATTAGCGGGGTCCAATCCCGATTCTATATGTAAATCGAGTTTGACTAAGGATTAGGCGATCCATGATTCAAATCACTGGATCGGCTGATCTGTAACGATCCAAGCCAATCTAGCAATCCGCATCATGGATTGGACGATCCTGGGTTGGATCGACCGTATGTAAACAAAAACCAACCGTAACTCACCATTTTCACTTTTGCTCGATTTTGCTCCCCTATACACTGATTTCCCTCAATTTTTTAATATAAATTGCATCCTAACACCTTTGTGTGTTGTTTTAAACAAGTTTTTGATCAAAAACTTGTTTGTTGACGGATTTGAGTGGATTGAAGGAAGAGATTTTGGGGTTTTTTCACGAAAGACAAAAATATATTATTCTTTACTCAAATCTTCATTTTGATTTTTTTTTTACAATAAATTAACAGATCAACACATTTAGATGTAGATATACCAATTTATTGCATAAAAAACAAAATTTAAGTGGCATTTGATGGATTAAAGTCACTTTTTGTCAAAAATAGACATTTTTCCGAACATTCAAAAAAATTCTAAAATAAATATATAGTATATATATGATATAATAGACCATAGATCTATAGGTTTGGGACCAAAACCCACTAATCTATTGTTAAATGTGATTTTTTTTAAAAGATATTTTTTTAATTATTTTTAATTAATCTGAAAACTAAAATTAATTATTGTTTATATATAATTAATTTTTTGTCCATAAATTTAATAGTGTATAATTTTTTGTGAAACAAATGTAATCTTATGGTGTGATTTTTGTAGGTTATTTGACTAAATCCCTATTTTAAACATTTTTTTGTTAAAAATATGTATTTTTCCAAAAATTCAAAACAAATTATAAAATAAATATATGGTATGTATATGATATAATAGACCATAGATCTATGGGTTTGGAACCAAAACCCTGATCTATGGTTGAACATGAATTAAAATTTTTTTTTAATTAATCCAAAAATTAAAAATTAATTATTTTTTATATATAAATATTGTTTTTCATAGGTTTGTTAGTGCATTATTTTTTGTCAAACAAATGCAATCTTATAGTGTGTTAATGACTTGATGTTATTTAAATTTGATGGATATTTATTATTTTATGTGTT
>JAOXJP010085231.1:0-14856 GCA_025762735.1 Platanus orientalis | reverse complement strand
AGAAGGACTAGAGGAAGGCCAAAATTGACCTGGGTGGAGGTAGTAAGGAGGGACATGGCAGCTTGTAATTTAACGGCTGAAGTGGCCCTAAACAGAGAGGAATGCAGGAACAGGATTCTTGTAGCCAACCCCAAATAGTTGGGATAAGGCTGTTTGTTGTTGTTGTTGATATATACATAGATATACATTTGTTCCAGTTATACTCATTTCTGACCAGTATCTCTCCACTTGGTCTAAAAGGGCCATGCTCAGAGAATGCTCCAAACCCAAAAAGGAATCAATGATCAGTAAGATTCAAATACCCATTGAATGCTACTTATGAAATTTTCTGTACCCATATGATCACATAAAGAAGGTAGCATCACTATACCTCCTTTTAACCAGAGAACAAGAGGCTTTGAAGCTGGATCTGTTCCTGCCTCAACAAAGTAGTAAAAGTGAGGTCTCAATTTCCTTTCATCCACAGTAATGTAACCTGAAAATCGCTGGAAACTAACCTGTGGTTGTTCAGGTAACTTGTTGATAATATCAGCCTCCAAGGGAGAGGTTTACACAGTCCCTACTGATGATCATTGTTGAAGGAAAGTTTCAGCACTGCTGCCATGGCCATCCATGATACAGAATGTATGGTTTCAGCTCTCTCTCTCTCTCTCTCTCTCTCTCTCTCTCTCTCTCTCTCTCACACACACACACACCAAACAAACATGGAGAGAAAGAGAGCTTCATAGAATTATGGGCAATTTTAGTGTTGGTATATTTTTTCTTTACGGAATTTGGGGTTGGAGGTGAAGGAGAGATGAGTGGATTTAGTGACCAACCATTGTAATGGTCCCACGTGTCCATCTTCTTTGACTTTAACGGAATAATCATATGTATGGACCAAAACTTGCCCAAGATTTATACAGGTGTTTATATCACATGTATGTGATCGTAGCACATTCAAGACTTAAATCGAGAATAGTAAGTAGGTAGCAAACTATTATGGACTGCTGCTATTTCTCCTTCAGCATTTGCATATGCATTGATGAATAAGGATCTTAAAAAGCCATCAAACTATTATGTACTGTTTCTATTTCTCCAGTCTCAATGTCTTCACCCAATTTATGACATGGTGCCTCAACAATTGTGTATTGAATCATATTGCTCTTCAGCTACTTGGTGTAGCATCCCATATACTACATTTTTCCCCCTCCTAAGGGTCTTGTCACCATCCTGTGGAGGTAACTCCAACATGTCCATTACGAAAGTGACAGCTGTGACCTACATCAGTCCAGAATTATGCCAAATGCGGATAAACAACAAGGTATTAAAGAAACCATTGAGAAATACAACACAAAAAATGATGCACATACTAAAATCATATAAAAACCATACACGTGTCATGTAGTGCAATCAGTGAAATGCGCCAACATAACTCAGTGTAGTTATACCAGTGCAAATGTTAAGTCTACTATATTTTAAAATATATAAAATAAAATAAAATAAATCCCTGCACCCATTGTGTGTGTTGGAAGTCATCCCACATCATTTCTAGGAAGTGTGCAGTTCCAAATCCTATACACAAATTTTCATTAAACAATATATGGACATACCATGCAAAGGGCCTTCCCAACTATTACATAGCTATTCCATAAAAAGATAATTATAATGCTTATAGGACCTTAAATACAGGCTATGTTCATGAACTCAATGTGCTAGTTGATGCATTAGAAATCTACCAAGTAGGGGAAAAAGCGGAAAAAAAAAAAAAAAAAGAATCAATGCACTAAAGGAGTGAGAGAATTATAGCAAAGCAACTTTACATTGCTAAGCTCACATTGCATTACCATCGAGCAGCCCAAATTGTCGCGTCATGAAACCCATACCTATTGGGCTCCGAATTTCGGAGTGTGATATTCTAAATTCTTACTTTTTAGGTCATTCATTTTTTATTTTTTTCATTTACATTCACATACATAACATATGGACAGCGAAATTTAAATCTAAACAATTGTCATAAGTCTGACATTCTAATCACATCTATATGTGGTCTGACATTCTAAACAAATCCATAGTCTAACATTTCATTTGAATAAGGTCAATAAATAACCGAAATCTCTAAATAGCCGAAATCCCATTACTAATGAATTATAATTCATAAAAATAAAACCAACAATAATCCATGATAACTAAATAATCCAACCTTTAAAACAAATTTGTCTCTAAACATCAAGTCTGAAACAAATAACTGAACTAAATAACAAAATGTCTTAGATCCCTAAAATAATGAATAATAAATTTAAATTATAACTCCAACGCCTCGCTTTATGCTACTCAACATTGTACTATCATTCCTCTTCATCATCTAAAAAACAATATCAACTCTACAGGCATGATGGACTCGTAAGTAAGCGCATATATATCATACATGTAGATATCTTTTAGGTTAGCATGAGCATGAATAACTTTTCAATTTACAAAACAAAATAAGAGTACATTTACAATGCCTTGTCAAAACATGCTTCTTGAAACATATTAAATAATTTCTTTTCATACAGATATATATACTAAAAATAATTTCTTCTAATTCAAAACAGAACATATAACAAATCTGGACTAAAATCAGAATATAGAAAACTGAACCGAGATACTAAACTGAAATACTAAATTAAAATATTAAACTGAAATACTGAACGGAAATATTTAACTGAAGTACTAAACTGGAATATTGAACTAAAATACTAAACTTATGAAATCCAAAAAATAAAACTGAACTAAAATCACTTTTAGATGTAACTAAGACTTCACACATCTATGTTGTGAATAAATAACAGATAGTAGATTCACCTATTAATGTGACTTGGTAATTGGGTGTCTGATCATACCTATTATGTAACCCAATGAGTGGGATACCTGATTTCACCCACTATAATCCCGGTGAGGGGATACCACTACTTAACCCTGAATGGTGAGGGATCACATAACAGAAATGATTTGCCTATTAATATGACCCGGTGAAAGGGGTACCTGATCACACTTATTATAATCCCAATGAAGGTGTACACATGTGGGATATCACCTCCCAACACTAACTGCACGTGGGACAACTCCTCACATGACAACTTGCATGTGGAATAACTCCTCCCATAACTAAATACACATCTAAACATATATTGATCATATACTTCATGTACAACCCACAAAGGTCTCTAAACTCAAAAAGTTCCCAAACTTTAAAGTTAACCCATAAAGTGGTCACCTAGCTTATTAAGAACAAAACAAAAACATATAATCTTCCAAAACAGCTTTGCTTTTCATAGAGAAACTAAACACATATCAATGCAGATCAAATCAGATTCTTTCACAATAAGGATTACATACTTCAAACAATTAATATCACTTTGAGGTAAAACAAAAAACAAGAGATCTAACCCACCTAAAGCACATAAAGCTACAAATTCCATAAAACAATCCAAACACTTGTTCATGCGGATTAAATCAAAGTTATCCTTTGTAAAAACCTCTTTACAATCTAAAAATTTATTAAACTTGCTGAAAAAGACCTTTTTCCAGAACATGAAACTTATAACAGAAAACAAATCTGAAGAGAACCTTAATACAATTCTATGATGACAAAAGTTCTTCAACATCATTCAAAACAAGTTCTAAAAGAAATCCCTCTGAAAATTCATTTAAAAAACCTAATTCTTACCAAACATGGTTCATTCTAAAATTTACATCAAAGAAACCATAGCAAAAGATATAAATCGATGCAAAACATGGATTAACATAGATAAAAAATTGTCAAGAACTAGAAATCAAAGCATAATAAATACAATTATTACAAAACATGATTATTTTTTTTTCAAAAACAAACATTCTAAGAACCTAATGAAATTAAAAACGAATCATGATATACATGATTACTTACAAAACATGGATCCTTTTCAAAACAAACATTCGAAGAACCTAATAGAATTGAAAACAAAGCATGATATACTTGATTACTAACAAAACAATATTCAAAACATTATAAGAACCTAAGAGATTTAAAAACAAAGCATGACATATATGGTTACTTAGTTGTTGATTCAAAATCACAAATTAGTTCTTAAGTTTCAAGTTCTTCACCAAAAATGCTAACCTTCTTCCTTGAAGCAATCCTTTCAACAAGAAAATTCTTTTTTCACTCACACAACCACTTGTTGAACCCTTCTCTTAACCCTAGACGACCATAGAGACCTCATATAGGCCTTGGAGACCAAGTTTCCAAGAATTCCAACCATTCCGTCACTTTTTTAATCGAATTAAGAAACTTTAATTGCCACCGGATCGGTCTGCAAAACATACGGATTGGTCCAAGGGTTCTGAACTGATCCGCAAAAATGCAAATCAAATCGAAACTTTCTGGTCTGTTAGTCTGTGAAAAAACTTCGATAACTTCCTTTAAAAAACTTCAAATTGCACACCATTTGTTGTGTTGGAAAGTAGACTGATAGATCTTTCCAATGATATATGGGTTGTAGGATGATAATTCATACAAAATTGGTACAGGTTCACTTAGGAAGTTAACCCAAATTTGTTGTCTGAGATAGTTTTAGAACTTGTCAAATTCATGACTCCTTTTTGCCTTCTTTTCTCTTCTAAGCCTAATTCAACCTTCTCACGCACTTATATGTATCAAAATATCACTAATAAACTTAAAATTCACAAAACTAATTATGCCAAAATTATCCATTATGCATCTATGATTCTACTAGGTGCATGCAAACATATAGGGGGCGATATGCAAATGGTTACGCTTTATGATTCATCCATGAGGTTTTAATCCCATTACAGCTAAAAATTATAAAGGGATTTGCTATGAAACCCGGTGTGAAGGAGATTGTTGTTGCTTGAAGAGCAAGAAACACATCTATAACTTTTTTTTTTATGAATAACAAAGAATTTTATAGATAGAGAAAAAAGGGAGAGATTACAAGCAAGGAACACAAGAGCTACACAAATACAACCCAAAAAGAAAAACGAAAAACTACATCACCAATCCGGAAGTGAATCCCCTTCATAAATATGACACTGCCCTACACTCCATTTAGCTAGTTTGTCTGCTAAGGAATTTTGAGTCGGGAGAACATGAACCAACTCAACACTTCTACAACTTGAGACTGAATCTTCTCCAGAAACTGAAATTGCTATTCCAGAGACTGAGATATTAGGATTATGTTCTTATAGATGTACCTCTACACATTGCAAATAAAAGTTATCACCTCTTCCAACCTTGTGTTAGCAGTTTGACTCAACTTTGTCCTTCATAAAGCACGGGACTGCTCATTGTAATCCCTAGCCATTATAGCATGCCAATGGTTCTTGCCTTCATTATCATTCCTCCTATGGAAAACCTTATAAATCACAGCCCATTTGTTACCATACAATCTATGAGCAGCCATTAGCCTCTTTTCTATTAACCCTCAAGTCTAACTGGTTGAGCTATCTCCTTCTACAACTCATGCCTCTGAGAACAAAAAAACAAAGAAAAGAAAAAACGTTTTAGTCTTCTTCAAACCAAGAACAAGTGTTGATGAAATATAAGGGGTAACATAGGCAAGTTAGTTCACTTAAGTACAGATTTTTCCAAAGCTTTCTAGATTTTCTCTTTTTCTTACTTTATCTTTCCCTCCAACTTCTCTATTAAAAGGTTCCAATTCTAAGGACCATAAAGAGGAACAATTTCCTTGAGCTATGTTTCTTCTGTAGACCCCCAATGTCCTTTGGAACAAAGCTTTGACTACCCACTATCTATTTCCTTCCCATTCACATTTGGGTTCCCTTCAGAAGTTGTTGTAGCTGTCTTCCATGGCAGCATTGTTTTCTCCAAACCAATTGCTGAAATCAAAGCCCTTACCACCACCTCTCTCACTATTATGGGGTTCCTCCAATCTAGTGGTGCAGCTGGGATCCACATTTGTGATTTTGATGGTCTATAGGAAGAAACTCAGGTGTGGGCAGGATTCTTGTGAATAGCTTTGCCGCAATGGCCATTTCCCACCTTGTATTCAAACCGTCTTCTGTAGTGCGACCTGCTCTTATGGGAAGACTTCATGTCCTTCTTCCTCAGCCTTGTGCTACACCTTTGTCATGCCAGCACCCATGTTCAGTTCTTCAACCCTGCAGCCTCTTCACACAATTGCCACTGTGGAGAGAGATTATAAAAGATTTGAAAGTCGGTGGACATGTTTCCCTTTAAAAAAGAACTGATCTTTAGCAGTAATTGTAGTTTATAAGAAGAGATGATCAAGTGAAGTCAATTTCAAAATTTGTTTCTCCTGCACACATAAAGCGGCAACTTGTGTCTAGATTACACAGCATATGTTAGTGCCTTCATAATTTTGGTTAACAAAGGAGAATATAGGAATAATTATGCCTACTCAAAAATAATTGAATACTAAAAATAGTTGCTAACAACAGGAAAACTTAAGAACCTGTTATTTACTAATCTCCTGTATGTAAGCCTTTGACAACCAACGCCAGCTGCTTCCAAGTCACCAACATAACCTCAAAGCCTTGAGAATTCAATTCTTCAGTCTGCATGTGTTTCATTCAGAAAGAAACACCATAATCTCAAAGTATGCCGTGTGGATTCAATAAACAGTTTGAAAAACTATTCTCTAAGTTCTAGAATAAGAAAGAAATACATACCCACTACCCAGCATACATGTACACAGAGTGCTCCAATTCTGCCCAATGTTGATCTTCCATCAGCTTGGGTGACAACAGTTGTTTCAATTTTCATTCCAACCATCATTTTCCCTCTAAAAATCCACCTCTTTAATTAGCATAGAAGCTGCTAACGAGAAACTCTTTAGATAGGGTGACCTATATGTTCTTATTAGTTGGGTGGACGCAGAACCCACCCTGGAGGCAAATCCCTTTGAACATCACCCCTTCTAAGCCCAGAAACGTTCTCCATTTCTCAAAATACATTTGTTTCCACAAAGGCCTACATTCCTTACACCAGCCATAGAAAGTCTCAACTTTCAGATTCATTCGAAGCAAGTAGATCTAATTTTTTGTTTTATGGGTAATCCAACAAAGGGAATCTACCAAATATTCAATAACAAGGGGAGACTGCCAAAGCCAAAGAGAATCAATGAAATGGTGTAGATGAGAAAGAAAAGGGAAAAATCAATGAAATGAAAAGTTTCTAACCAGAGAGACAGAAACATATTAAGAAAAAGGTGTTATGAGGAATAGAACCCCCTAAATACCTGTTTTGGGAAAGAAAAAAATTGTTTTGTGACCAGCTCACCAATTGGAGACTCCATGTGAATAGTGCAGAGTTTGTTATTTCTCTAATTGCTCTACATGCCATGCAATATTTCCAATTGTTGTAATTAATTATTACTTGCAGGTGTTTTAAATATTTAAGTTAAAATATTTGTTCCTATATCTAAGTCTAAATAATTGGATCTTCAGAGTCTAATATGGACCTCTTCGAGGTAGATAAAAAATCCATAATCCAAGAAAATATCCATAAACATTACTTTTTCCCATTTCCTTCTCATTTTCTATAAAAACAAAAAATGTTCTATGCATTAAAAGGATAAAAAACTTAAAAGAGAATTATTCTAATAACAAATATAATAAAAAGACACCTTGATGAAATTAGAAATGCTCACTCAAAATCTCCATCAGCACATCAAAGCACATCATACAAGTAAATCCACTTACCAAATATCAAAGTTGAATTAAAAGAGCCTTAAAAGGTAAATCAGCTCGTAAGAAATATATTTTCACATGAAAAATCTATAACTGAATTGACTGAACTACCTTTTGCTGTGATAAATCAGTTCCAATTCCCCCAATCCATTACTCATAAACAACCCAATCAATAACTCTAATAAGCCCCAGGAAATACTATTGCTCTAAGTTTTGAAGCATAAAAAAGAGCTGAAATGGTAAAATTCTGATGAAAAAAAAAATCTCAACAGCTGATTCTGAATCAAAAAATAATAGTGCTGATTTTGATGTTTTTCTTGTGAGGGAATGGCTTGCTACCATCTCTTTGGCTATGTGTAAGGTTGGTCCACTCCAGCCAACTCATGCAGGGAAAGAAAAAAAGAATAAGCACCTAGAGCACTGTTGGAACCAATATTTTCTTTCCGGGTAATCATTTATAACCCCCAGAATTTAAAACCAAAATCAAAAAACACCACTACTATGAATCAATGAAAAGAAATAAAGAGATAGTGGAACCACACAATTACGAACGAGAAAAGAAATAGTACTTGTATTGAATTCTTGTGACATCAATTTACAGCCTTATTCTCCAAAAACCCATCCGTAAAAGTAGTTTGAAAATTTACATCGACAAGAGGATCCATAATCTCTGCATTGAATTGATCTAGATCAATAAAAACATCATCTAGATCTAGATCTGAAAAATTGTCAACATCGAGAAGCTCGTCCGGATCAATAGGAACATCCACAATTTCTTCATTCAGCTTATCTGGAGCAATAAAAACATCATTGAGATCAAGAGGATCAACGCTATCCATAAACTCTCCGCAGTCGCCATTATGATCGGTCGGAAGAGGAAGATAGGTTTCGTCATTTCCGTTACTCTGAATCACTGTAAATGAAGCAGAAGCAGAAGCAGAAGATGATGATTCATGTAAACGACGAGTGATACTATCCCTGACATTCTGTAATTCACCTAAATAGAATTCCAACCTTTCTAATGATTCACAATCTTGAAAGTTCATATTCTCCCACCAAAACCTAAAACCCTTCTCTCCTTCAATCTCCCCTTCTCCATTGTTGAAACCGTGGTAATTAAGATATGATTGAATCAATGTATCCACAGAAAAGCCTCCGTTAGCGAAGGTGTAAGGTATTCCCGTAGGAGAGAAAACGATAATACCTACATGCGCATCGCAAAGATTAGAAAGATCTGATGCCTTATTAAATAATCCCTTTCTCCTCTTTGAGAATGTAACGAACCGCTTTGCCTTGTCGCTAATTTTCTCAATTGCAATCTTTCTTTTACCCATCGATTGATTTTCAGACACAGACACAGAAATCGAGGTTGGCGAACAGGAGATTTTGCTTTCGTTCTTGGAGAATGATTGTCTGTCTTGAGACAGACCCCTGTTATATTGACACAGATGTGTTTTTGAATTTGATGCCCGTTAGGCAGCGATTAAGGACACCCCCAAAACCTCTCACCACACCCCCCTTCTTCTTGTTTTTCCCTTCATACCCCTCTCCTACCTAAAATATCCCCTCTTTTCTCCCCACACCCCCACTGCTCTCCTCCCTGGCAACCCACCCCTCTCTCCTCTCCGGCAGCAACCCATCCCCCTTCCCCTCTCTCCAGCACCCCCCTCTCTCTCCAGCATCTCTCTCTCTCTTCCTCTCTCTCCCACTCTCTCCCAAATTTTCATATTAAAGAACATCAACAACAAAAGAGAAATGTCAATGCCACATCTTAAAACCATTTGAATACTATGATTAGAACAACAACAATAAGAAGCTAAAAACAAACCAATCACATTTCATCATTTGGTTTGAAATCAACGAACTTATACGTAACTAGAAAATGAGGGGAAGATCTCTATCCAATCCTTAACCCTAAGGATTCAAGCTAAACATCAGCCATCTATCAGACAGAGGGAGGGAGAAAGAGAGAGAGAGAAACCCAAGTATTGAGACCGATTGATAAATCGGTAACAAAAATAGGAAGAATAACCCATGCTAAACAATTAAGAAGCTAATATAAAGTGGATAAACATAAAAAAATAAAAATAAAATAAAAAAATTAATGAATAATATATACGATAGTTTGCTTGAACAAGGCAAAACTCTATACCTTAAAAACCGTATATTGTTATAAAGCATCCAAAATCGAAAAATAACAACCTAAAAATCTAGTGAAAAACAACAATTAATGGTCTAATGTTCCCTTCGTAAATTAATTTGATGAGTTTTATAAAAAATAAAAAAATAAAGGTGAAACACAACCAGGTTTGAGTTTGGAGAGGTACTTGTTGTAAAAGATGAAATAGAGATAAAACAATGGTTGCAAACAACTATTGAAGTCGATGAACTTTACCTAACTATTAGCCAAAATTTCCTCTCATATTTTAGTTGTTTTCAACTATTTTATATGTAAAGAGAGATCATGTATATGTAGAAAAGACAATGCTCTGAATGAAGAAGAAAAATCCGTTTCCATTGAGAACTTCTTTCCTTGGGCAATCAGACAACTCAAAAGTGACTTTTTCTAAGGCAAATGTTCATGTTTCCCTGAATGTTGCGATATTCTAAGGTCCAAAACATAGCCTAAAAGATCTTCCTTTCTACCTTTAGAAACAACACAATAATTTGAAGCTAGACACATGATTTACATGTAAAGATCCAAGTTCCATCTAATAATGTTGATTTTGGGTGTAGATCATCTAAGCCCTCAAGTTGTTCTAACCTACAATACCACATAATTATCATAAAAAAAAGGAGGGGGGGCACTCTTTACCTCAATACCCTACATTTTTGTTTTTTTATTTTTAATAAAAAATAAATATTAAAACTACAAGAGGTGATCATTAGAAATAGTCCTTGCATCCCAAACTAACTTCTTCTTTAACCATGAGTGAAAGAAGAAATAGAAGGATTTGTAGTCAGGTTTAAGTCCCAAACCTATCCAAAGAATGAACTACCCCCATGGCACAATCTCCTAAAAAAAACTTTCCAATATATTTTTTAATATAAATTATAAATACATTTTTTTTAAACGAGGTTACAAAACCTTACAATCCTTAATATAGGATTTAGTTTACCAAGAAATTTTAAAAGAGTCATCCTTCAAAGGTTTGATAATGATTAAAGCAACACTTTTTATGTAGATATTTAATTCTACATAAACCCTATACTTCCCCAAACCCTCAAGAGACAATTTGACATATATCTAACATACGATGAGTTCTTGGAAACTCTCCTGAAATCCAAATCACTCAAAAATCAGGCTCATTTTTTTAGATTTTTCAAGATCTTCAAAATTTTCCCTAATAGACAAGACTATTTATAGATTCAACACAAATTAATTGTTCATTTCTTCACAAACTCAGGCTGCATTTTTTTACCAAGTGACCCTCACTTGTGAGTCCCCCGGGAACTCTCTAGAAATCAAACTGTCAATCCGTCAGATCCTGTGTTCTCTAGACTCAAAGGTCAAAAATATTTGATGACCTCCATTTTTTCATCTAAAACCCAGCAAAAACCTGTCTCAGATTTGTTGAAGATTTGGTTCAACACAAGACAAAGTTTTGAGTACAAATTTGGACTCAGGTATTGGTTTTGCAAACGGTATGAACCTATGTCTCACAAAATTCAAAGGTTATCTTTTATATCAAGATTCCCAAGATCAATTTTACCACCTTACCTTTCCCTCATGGGTATAAGTCATTTCGGAGCCAGTCAGACTCTGTTTTAACCTACCTATACTCATCCAAATTCAATTTTGATAGGTGCATTGTGATCAGAGCATTCAGGAGATGTGAAAAACATATTAACATCAAAACTTTCTGAGTTACAAAACTCAAAAAGCATACGTAGACGATAAAGGGACCTACACCTAAGAAACCGTTGATATTTTGATAAAATGAATCTTTACTTTTTAGATATTTTTATAAAAGTAATTCTTACCTCTCAAAAATATCCTAAAAGTGGCTTTTGATTAAGGCCTCTCATTTGACATCAATCCAAAAGTATTCTTAATAACGGGCTAGAATCCAATGACCTAAAACCCTAGCCTATCATCCACCATCCAAACTTAGGGCCCATCTAACCCCTTATTTTTTCACATCTTCATCTCAATCCTTCATCTCTTCCCCCTTACCACATGTCACACATCTACCCTCTCTCCTAATTAAGAGCTAGGATTTGCCCTTAGAAACCCTAAAACCCAATCACTAATCCTAGCCCTTCATTTTTCTACCTCCTTATAACAACCCTCCATTTCCCCCCTTTTTCACATGTCCCACATCTAAGCTACTATCACTTTTAGCCAATAGGAATAGGACCTTTAAACCACCCCACACGTGGCTAGAAAGCCTCCACCTAAATTGGCTCATTCTCCACCACTAGTTCTAATAAGCCACATCCAACCCTCTATTTTCTCACATCCTCACCTCAACCTTCCATTCCACGCTCCTTGCCATATGGCACCCCTCTAAGCTACCATAATTTTGTAACTAATAATAAAGAAACTTCTAGAACACTTCACATGTGGTTAAGAAGCCCCCACCCTACCCCCTCAAATGGCTCACTCTCCACCACATGTTAAAATGGGACCCACTTCACCCTCAACATACATATCATACCCATGGTCATAACCCCATCATTGGCCCCACCTATAAAACCCCTTAATTTCGGCTGGAAGAGGAGAACTTTTTGAGAGAAGAAATTTTGATAAGAAAAAAAAAAAAAAAAAATAAAGAGAGAAAGAAAGAAAGGAAAAGAAAAGAAAGAAGGAAAGAAAGGAAGAGGAAGGAAAACTCCATTCCCAAGGTCAGTATTTCATCCCTCTCTATGTGATAAAGACCCCTCTCATGTTGTAAATGAACCCTCTTTTGACCCATTAAAAGCCCCTAATAGTGGGACGTAGGAGAACCAAACTTGTTTCCCCCTTACTATTTTTTTTTTATCTAGTGAGTGTGAAGAGAGCATGACTCCTTCAATGCAGAGATTTGAAAGCTCAAATTTACATGGTAGGTCACGGATATTTTTTTTTTACCCCCCGAGATAGACCCATTTGCTCACTATTTTAGATTGATTTTGCACTCCACAGCTTGAGCCAAGTAAGGTCTCCAAATTTAATTCATTTAATGTTTATAATATTACTTGATTCTTTCTTCATTTTTTAGTTAATTAATTAATATGCTTTAGTTAATTTATGTATTTCATTTTATTTCAATTTTGGTATTTTACTAGAATTTGGTTTGAATTAATTTTCTGTTGTTTCTGTTCTGCACTAATTCTTGTCACTCTAGTTATTTGCTAAATAACTCCTTATACACTTACTAGTTTGTTTTAATTTTTATACAATAGTCTTATAATGTTGTCAAGATGTTCCCTATAAAATTTGGGCTTAACCCAGTGGGTGTAGCCCCCAGAATGGACCCCACAACTCATGGGTTTTACTTGGGACTGTGTGTAATAGTCAAGAACCCACCCACTCTGGAAAATCTCAAGTGGGGTTGACCCTATGCAATTGAAGCTGGGATTTTTCAAAGTGGTGTTTAGGGTCCTAACCCAGCTCCCTGAAAAATTTCAGGCCTAGTTGACCTCGAGAAGTGGACAAAAAAATGTGAAAAACTCAATTGTTAGAGTGTTGCCCATAACCTATATGCTTGAATTTTAATGAACGCCTAAATTTTAATCCTGTAAAGTTTAGGAATATAACCTAATTTTAGGCGTACACACTAGACCCTACCCCTTCTCATTTTATCTTGTTGGAAATATCTCTCTCTTAGCTTTCCAAAAAGACCAACCACACTCAATTCTGAGTTTTGTTGAGAGAGATATATCCATTTTGAGTGTGGGTTGTCCGGAATATGCTTGAATTTTAATCTTGTTAAAATTCATGCATGTAGCCTATTTCAGGTGTACAAACAGGACCCCGCCCTTGATCATTATACCTTGTTAAAAATATCTTTCTCTCAGCTCTCCAAAGAGACCAATCACACTCAATTCTGGTGTACAAACAGTACCCCACCCTTGAACTCTTTGGACTATTGAACTTTAAACATAGAATTCTTTGGACTATTGAACTTTAAATATCAAACTCTGTTGACTATTGACCTTTGAACATCAATCTTTATGGACTATTGAACTTTAGACATCAAACTCTTTTGAATTATTGGACTTTGGACTCATCGAATTTGACTTACACATTGAACTTCTTGTTTGGGCTTCAACTTTCGATTGTATTTCTCATTTGAATTTTGTATAGTGATTTCATTATTCTTTATCTGGATTCAAGACTTCATATTGAACTATCCAAATTAATTGTGCTTTATGGATATTGGCTATCACTCATAGACTCTGATATTGGTTGTGCTTAGTATCAAACCTCCAACTTTAGTTTAATATATGTTTATCCTTCAATTTCATACTAACATGATTTTATTTTTGTTTTGGACCTATTTAGTTCTACATTTATTTTTCGATATGTTAGTACTTGGGCTTATATCTTTTGCATCATATTATCTATAGTTTGTATGATTGCTTACATGTTTAGACTAACATAGCCGTTATGTTTTCCAAACTAACCTTTGTCGTAGGTTATGCCTATGAAATCTTGTTCGAAGACTCTATATCCTTATTGGTAGTTTGAGCTGTGAATACTCTTTGAACCTTTGTATAAACTAACTTTACATTTGAGAGATTAACTGTACTTTTCCTTTGTGTTGTGGTTCGGGTGAAAGTGCACACCCATTATGTAGTTGTTTAGATATCTTGATACAATGATATACGTTGGAGCTTTGTAGCATTTTTCTGCTGCAGTGTTTTTTATATGATCATGTTATGTTGGGACTTCCATTGTGACTTATTGAACTCTTGTGGATTATTGGATAATGTATTGCTTCCTCTAATTTTGAACTTAAACTATGGACTATCATGTTAGTGTACTTGAGATATAAGAAAATGAACCTATGACAATTGGATTGTGAACATTGGTTATCAAACCTATGTAACAATTCGAATCTAGGACACATACAAATCTTATCCAAGTCTAGGTTTGGGGGCATTACACCTTGAACTTGAGAACTAGAACTTGAGAACCTTTAAGAGTAGCAATAGAAGAGTGCAAAGAGTGTT
>JAOXJP010085220.1:0-14856 GCA_025762735.1 Platanus orientalis | reverse complement strand
AGAGAGAGAGAGAGAGAGAGAGAGAGATTCTAGCTTTTGTGCACTCAAAATCCATGCACAATGTTTATTGATGTGATAATTATTTTATAATCTTTGCAAAAAAAAAAAGAAGATAATTATCTAATAATAAATTTGAAAAATACAATATATAATATTGGATTAAAATTAGGAATTAAGGAATTGCTGATATCTAACATTTTAGGGTATGAGTTCAAAAAATAGTAGTTGGTTAATCTAACCAAGACCAAGTATATATTATAGAAGGTAGAAAAATTGAATAAACACATCTATCAAAATTTAAAATTTTCAGAGCTAAAAATTCTATAGTAGACCAAATTCCATCTTTTCATAACAATCATATTTGCCATTGTCTCGCTAATGGTCAAACTTTGGAAATGAACAAGTTATGCATTCAAAGGTGATTTCGTATGTGAATGTACTATAGAGAAACCATTCGGAGGAAGAAGCGACTTGGGAAGGCGAAGACAAGATGAAGGAAAAGTATTCGCACTTGTTTCGCACTCAAGGTATTTTAAATTCAGGGACTGAGTTTATTTTAAGAGGGGAGAATGTAACACTTCACATATGTTCACACAGATCTTGCACTTGCACACGGAAGGCCATTGATGGTGGCACTCCGACATCGGCTGATAAGAAGAGCTTGGCGACCCGTACTGGTTGCTCCTGTACTTCTCACCTACCTTAGGTATCGTTGGTCTTGGGTGTCATACAATAGACAGACGACTTAATTTACAGTGTTGGTCATCACTGCAATTGCAAGAGGCAACGTGGATGTACCGATGTAGAAACATTTGGTGAATGAGACAGCGTTGAGGGAGCATTGTAAAGGAGCATATATTTTACTAGAAAGGCAAACTCTTCAATCCATTAAAGGAATCTAGCAAAACACCATATATGACATTCTTAGAGAGAGCAAGTATGCAAACGTTTGACCCATTGAACAGTGAAATGAGAAGAATCCCATTAAGGATGAAAAGCAAGTGTAGTGATTTTCCACTAAAAACAGAGACTCACAAGCATCTGGAGAGAAGAATTGAGAAGAAAGAAGTAGAAGAGGGAGGCTATTTTAGGGTTTTAAAATTATTTAATTTTATTACCCAATTTACCTACTGATTGTCACGGTTATCAATGTCTAAACGATCTGACTTGCTCGTAAATCTTAAGGTTGTAGGATCTCTGTAGGATCTTGATCAGGATCATGGGATCTAGTAGGATTGCGAACCCATGATGATCTTGACTGATCCCACATATCATGTTGCTGAGTTTTTTTTTTTACTGGGTTAATGAAATAAACCTTTAGGCTTTTTAGCCTCATTTAATAAAAAAAACCACTTTTTACAAGCCCACAAGTAGGGGTCAGCATGGACCCGGCTCAACCTGACATTTAGCTAGGCCCGAGTGCAGCCTGAGACCCAAACTTTTCTATATATCATATACATTTTTATTATATACAACTTATTAAGGGCTGTTTGGCAGCCACCTATAATGTAATCATTTCATGTCAAATTTCTAAGGCATTTGTAGCCATAAAGTAATGGTTCAAAATGTACATTACCAAATAGGCTATAAGTCTTTTAAAATTATTAATAATTCATAGCTTAATTGATAAAAAAAGGGCAACCCAGTGCACGAGGCTCCTGCTAACGCGGGGTTTGGGGAGGGCAAGATGTACGCAGCTTTACCCCCATTTTTGGAGAGGCTGTTTCCATGACTCAAACCTGCGCCACCAAGGACGCTAACGGAAAGCCTTACCGTTGGGCCAAGCCACCCTTTCTCATAGCTTAATTGATGGAAAAACTTTTTGCAAAAGGTCATGCATTCGACTCTTAGTGAAATCAATGATTTTTTTTGTAGTAAATAATTCTTAGAATTTAAGTATAGAGTATTCTAAGCTTTTAAAAACTAATAAGATCTTGCAGTTTAATTGGCTAATGCATTATTATCTTACTTAGTAGGTTTTGAGTTCCAACCTCATCATTAATGTTTTGTGAAATTCACAGGTTAGCCCGAGTCCGACCTAAGGCTCGATGAAATCAATTGGGCCGGGCTTGGGCCTAAATATTTTAAAAAATTCTGGGCCCGAGCTCGAGCCCGATGCCTAATATAGCTGGCTTCGGCCAGGCCTGAACCTGGCCCATGCCCACCCCCTACTCACAAGACCTTTCAACAAAAAAAAAAAAAAAAAATTACATAAAAAAACCTTAGCTCCAAATCATACGAGATTTGATAGTGGTGGTTGACTACCAAATCATTTGAAGTTCATAATGTTAGTGAAGATGATGATGATGATGAGCCAAAAAATACATTGAAGGTATTTTGATGATTTTCCCATGGATGATGTGGCTACTAGCAATGACAATGATGATGATGTTGATGACGAAAACCACTTTAAAGAAAATGTTGAACTCAATAATAAAGAACTTGGTTTGGATGATTGAATATTTATATGAGTTTATATTTATTTTGTTGTTCCACTAATGGAAATGGATGAAAACATGAACCATCTAAGTAGAAATTTGCTTCATTATTTTAATGTCTTGTTATTGTGGTGTTAGAACTTTGAAAACATTGTAATCTAGTACTTGGTAGCTAACTATTCAACTTTTGGTGAATTTGTATTGAAAAATGTATAACCTTTTTTTTAGTTAGTAGAAACGTAGAGTATATAAGTTATACTATATTAAAATTCATTCATTTTTGAATGATTCTTTAACTATATCATTATTACTAGTGGTTTTTCACTTTATTTTTTATCGAAAGTAGAATCTTACGATTCTTGATCCGATCCACAAGACCTTCTATTGATCCTACGTAGGATCTGGATTTTAACAACCATGTTATTTATGCTATGTGTCTTTACCAGCCATGAACTGGATAAAACAAACACACCTTAAAGAGGAATAGATTATTTGCCCTTTTTGCGCGGATTTGGTGCATCAAGGGTGGACACATCAGCTCTAAAAAGTGATTTACACATTTTTTTGTGTGTGGGGGGGTGCTTTTCACTTTTTGGCACTGATGTGTCTACCCGTGATGTAGGGTGGACCTTAGGCGTTTGTTAGGGGAGTGCACCAAATCCTTAGGGTTTTCCTAAAAACAAAAAGAAGGTAGAAAGCACTCATAATCCTTTGTAGCTTGTTCTCATATTGTTGTCACCACAAAGTGACATTTGGCAAAAAAATTCTTAAAGCAAAAAATGTCAATTTGATTTTACCTCTTTTGTGTTAAGTAACTCTATGGCCTTTATTTTGCCACATGTTACCTTGTGGTGAGAGCAACACCAAACAGAGCTAGGGAGGACCCCATGGAAGACAAGATTGAGGTAGGTCACCATGAAAAACACTTTGTTTTTATTTTTTTATTTTTTATGGGGGGGTAATAAAGCCATAATTTCATCCAAGGTAGAGTGTGATGGACAGATCACAGGTTTTGTGTCTTAGCAAGGATAAAAGTGGAGCTAATTTCAATAGAAAATCTTCAAGGTGGCTACAAACATGTCAATGTGGAGATTGTTGGATTTTTAGCAAGTTTCCAGCCAAAATGAACTTTCATGTGAGTTGGTTTCCTTCTCTAACTAGGAGTGTGAAAATGTATGGGTGCTCTTTTCATGGGTCCCACAAGACTAAAAAAATCTTTATCTAATATGAGATTAGTTTGTATTGATAGTGTGTCTTTCTTTCTCGGGAGTTTTTTCTTTGAAAGGTTTTTTTCAAGGTGAGAAATTATGGTTTTCTCCAGGATGTGAGAGAAGGTGAGAAAGGGTTTTTTTCATTGAGTTGAGAGAAGCGAGGGAGAAGAGTGTAACAAGGTTAAGGGCTTAGGTTCCAGGGTGAGAGTTTGAATAATAGAGCTTTGTACATTTTTTACTTTTCTCATATAGTGAAATACAGATATCACCGTGGATATAAGCATCTTGGCCAAACCACATAAAATTCCCCATCTTGTGTGATTGTCGATTTCTTCGTTGCTACTTTATTCTTTATTGCATAGATCATGAGTAGTTTAGGTCTGTATCCCATCACATAGCATATTAGGGCTATTTTCGCTGCGCCAACATAGACAAAACCCCAAACAATCAAATCATTCACTTTAGTTTAACCGTTTGATTATCAAACCCTCTCCTTAGATCGAAACAATGCCAAAGGGACAATCAATTGTACTTATTGTAAAACTATGAACTTCTAGTAGCTAAAAGAGTCAAACCAAAGTTGCATAACTGAAGAAGTAGAAACATGGAGTTTCCTCCTTAGGTTGAAGCAAGCAAGAACTATATCATTCTTCAATTATTATTGAAGGCAATTGCCAACAAGTAATCTTGCTCGTTAATGAGGCATTAAGTCAACATCTCTAACGTCTCAAACATCTCATTCAAGACTATCGGGCAATGTTACCTTTTCTAATCAATATTAGAATTATTTACACTCCATGAGATATCAACAAGGTAGTTCATTATATGGCTTCTACAGCAACCACAAATCTTATTAATCGTTATCAGGATGAAGATGATGTAATGGGCGAATTTCTTTCCATTGTCACAATGGACTTTTGTACGCAAGTGATTTCTCTATTTGAATGAATTAAGCTTATACTCCTTACCAAAAAAAAAAAAAAAGAATCGAACCAAAATGTATTAGAAATTTAGAACCACAGTCATGGGATCATTTATTAAGTCCTAAAAGAAGATCATTCATAAGAAGCGAGGAGGAGGAGAGGTATGGTATGGTGTTGGACCTTGGAAATCAAGAACTTCCAACTTTTTGTTATTTTTCTTCCTATTTTGCTTCATTTATTGTCAAAAGGCTTTTCTTTTACTTATAGAAAGCCAATAATATTCATATATTTTATTTAAAAAAAATTATCTCATGGGGTTAGCCTTTGTTGAAACTGAAAATGCGTGAATGATAGTTGCAAGACTGAGGTAAAATAACATCTCAGTTGCGCACAGGTCATCTCAGTCGCACATATGCAAATATCATTGAGTTGCATGACTATCATATACATACATGTGTGACTTGTCAGTAACAAGGGTCATTCGCACAAATAGAGTATAAAGGGGAGGTGCGAATGATGTTAAGAGTCACATTTGCCACCATGATATGTGCACGACTGCGACCAATATTCATCTCAGTCGCATAGATGTAGACATTCACACACAGAGATTAGTTGTGCACCTTAGAACCAAGATTTGGAATTTGACTCCAACTTTGCTAATGAAGATTTTTTTTTGCACAACCATGACACCTGAAGACTCCTTAGGCACCCAGAAGTCTAATGAAGGCATCGAATCGCACAAAGAAAGCCCCAATATGTACAAGTTCATGGGACAATACATTCTCACCTCAAAAAATGCTCCTCATGCAACAAGTAGTTGTTTCACATAAGGACTCTAACTCAACTCATCCATGCATCTATAAATACCAACAAGGAGCACAAACTCAGTACTCTTTGCACCCAAACATTAATTTCCTAATTTCTCAAGCTTTTGCTCTCAAGTTCAAGGTAAGTGGAAGCATTCATCTTCTCCATCATCTTCAAGTCTGCTACAACATCAAACATCTCTCTTCGAAAAGGCTATAAGTCCATTAAACCTTTGCAATATCCTTTCAAGAAGAAATCATAGAAGTTTGTATCTTGAAGACATCCCTGGCTAGGTAAGATTAGTGTAAAACTTGGTTATTGTTTTTTAAGCCAGTCTTGTAGACTTGCGGAATTAATAAAGAGTCAAAGTTTCATCTTTCTCACCTTCTTTATTTTATGCAACTTTTGCTTATTTTACAATGTGTAACTTGAAGTTAATCAAAGATTTGCTACTCCTAAGCATCAGTAATTAACAAGTTCATTCTAAAGACTTTGAATAAGCATTCCCCACATAAAATAATAAACCAACCCTCTAAAAGGTTGGGTAATTTAAATATTAAATTTTCATTATTCAAAAGACAACAAAATTTGGTGTTACAGCGAGGTTAGCCACAAAGTTATCAAAAGCCAATTAAAATAAATTTAAACCCAATGAGTTGCAAACTATAAGATTAATATAAGAGGGATTCATGTAAACATGCAATCATGGAGTACTATCAAGCAGATTCAGATTTAACAGTTTATGTTTTTGCATGCAAAATTGTGCTTTCTAAATCGTATTCCTCTAATAATTAAAAATAATAATGTATTTATATTATTATATTGACAATAATTATCCTAAATGTGTACCAGGTGTTCACTACCAAACTATCTTAGTATGTGACAAGTTTTAGTTTAATAGCCCTCTCTCCAAGACATGATTGGATCCTAGGGGATGTGGTCCGCTGCGCTCTGCATGACAACTAGAGACTTCAGTGACCCTCACCAACATTTCAGGCATTTTGTAAATAGTTTGGGCAAGTATATCTAGAACAATCTATAATATTCTAAAATGATTCGGAAGGCTCTATAGAGCTCTAGAGAGGTCTAGTAAATTCTAGAAGGTTCTAGAACAATGTGGATGTTTCTAATGTGTTCTAGAAGTGTTTAGATGTTTCTAAAAGGGTATAGAAGATAAGGGAATATTCTAGAAATATGTGGTTGCTTTTAGAAATCTCTAGGAACTAATCTAGACACTTCCACCTGAGGAGGTGAAAGAAGGTTATAGAAAAAGCCTAAAAATGCCTTAACCATTGGATGGATGACACATGGTTAGATCCTAAGCCATAAGGAGACCTTTAGGGGTCTATAAAAGGGGGAGATGCCCTCATTTGTAAGAAACTCAAGAAATTTACAAGTCTAATAAGCATTCTTGTGTAAGTGTCAACAATGTCATTCTTCGTGAAATTTTTTCTTCAATGTATGATTCGATAAGATACATATATGTATATGTGTGTGTGTAAGATATTGTCCAAATTAAAGAAAGATAGAAATACCATTGTAGAAAACACATGAGATTGGGACCAAGGTTTTAGTCAATAGCAAGGTTGATATAACTTGTTTTTTTTTTTTTAATAATTCAAAAAATAAGTATGTTTAATAATTTAATGATCTATTTACCATTTTTATCCTTTTAAATGATTTAAAATATTACGTTGTGGCGTAAAATATCTGCATGATTAAGAAAAGTACTATAAAGACTCCTAGATGGGGGTGTAGTGGTAACAAAGAAGAAAACCCTAAAACTTATTTTCATTCAAAAGCCTGACTATTAAAGTGTGCTTTTACATTATTATTTTTTATTATATTTTATTTTATATTTTGAAATAATATCTTTATTTTTAATGTTTAGAATGAAATGATTAAATATTTTGAAGACTTTAAGTGCATTTTGTTTTATATGCTTCAAATGAATGAATCTAATAAGGGTTATAATATTTTTGTAGATCTTGTTGATTTTCTATGTTAGGAGGGTGAACATTTTATGTAAAGACCTTCCATTTATTAATTTTTTATTTAGTTATTTTTCTTCTTTTTAATAATTTACTTGGTTAATATATTTTTATAATTTGATAGGAACAACTATGAGTAGGTTGAGGCCAGTTTGGCTTTTAAAACTATGACTAAGGGAATTGGATGGATTATACAATACAATGTTAAAGATTATGATGTATGATCAAGTGTAACAGAGGTTTTAATGAAATATGATATAAAGGATAAGTGAACAAAAATTTAAGACATAAGGGATACAATTGATATATTTATACACTTCACAGTAGAAAGTTCAAATCTGATGATGATAATGAGATAATTAGATTCATGAGCAACATTTTTCAACATTTTAACCATAATGTTATTAAACAACATTGTGTATGTTATTCTCATTCATTAAAAAAATCATTTTATTATTTAAAATTTAAAATTATAAATAAGATTTTCTATTCTAATATGTTATTTTTATTTTAACATATTGCCAATGCAGAAATTGAATGGGATTTATTCAAGATGTTTTCGAGATAGGCATTAAATGTAATGTATAAAATAAATCCAGAAACATTCTTAATAAATTTCATTCAATATGTGACTTAGTGATATATTAAAATAAAAACAACATTTTAGAATAGAAATCTCATTTATAATCTAAGAATTAAATAATAAAATTTTATAATCTAAAAATCATATCATTGGTGTGTATGGTTTAGGATACTGTCCGAATTAAAGAAAGATGTAAATACCATTGTAATAAACGAATGAGATTAGAATCAACATTTCAGTTAATAGCAAGGTTTATGAATCTTATTTGTTTCTTATTTTTTTATTCTTAATAATTCAAAAATTACAATGTTTATAATTTTATGATTTATTTAACATTTTTATACTTTCAAATGATGTTGGAGATTACTATATTATGTGAAATATTTGCTTGATTTAGAGAAATCCCATGGAAGGCTCCTAGATGGGGGGTGTAGTAGTAACAAAGAAGGGAACCCCAAAACTTATTTTCAGTCAAAACATTAGATATAAAAGTATGCATTTACATATTATTTTGTGTTATATTATATTATTAAAATTAACATATTTTTTAATTTTTAATTTTTTTTGGGACAGAATGATTAAAGATTTTATAGACTTCAAATGTATTTTATGTTATATGCTTGACAAGAGTGAAGCAAATAAGAGTTGTAATATTCCTAAAGAATTTACCGCCTTCTTATGTTATGAGGGCGAAGATTTTATGTAAGGACATTTTATTTATTTATTTATTTTTAATTTTTAATAAGTTTTTTTAATTAGTTATTTGGTTAATATATTTTTTTATTTGATAAAGACAATTGGGAACGAGGTTGATGCAATGACACCAATATAATTAATATAATTTGTAATGTATGTCGGAACAACTAAATGTGTATCAACCCCTTACTTTAGACATAAAAATGCAACAATTATAGAATGAATAGTTTCTCATTTTATATTTTTCGTTCAAGTTAAAAAATGAGTTCGATTTAGTCAAAGCACAAATTCTTTATAGTATAGAACTCTTTTTATTTTATAATATATTTTCTTGCCTTTAGCACGTCTCTTAGTAAAAATATTTTTCATACAAGTCATAGAGAGAAATCAGTTGTTGTATCAATAGTTGGTTGAGAATATGGTGTTTTTGGTTCTCATGGCAAACTCGATAATTGAGGTGGCTGTAGTAGTTGTGGTAGAGGCTGTGATAATAGGAAGTATATTTGTTGTGGTTTTCCTAAGTTTTTCTTTAATTTTATGCCTATTAGTAGACTCACTCGTAGGGATGCAAATATCTGATTATTATTTGAGTCTGGTTCATTTTCGTATTCGTTTAAAGCATTAAATACGGATATACATGTATCCGTTTCGATTAAATATCTGTTTGTTTAAAAAACATCCGATTATAAATAAACCAAATACGGATATATATACATCCGTTCGACTAAATATCCATATTCTTATATATATATATATACATCCGTTCGACTAAATATCCGTATTCTTTTATATATATATGTAAAGTACCTAATGACTGATTTAAATTAATTGTCATATTATATATATTGTAAGTTATTTTACTTTTTAAATACTATTGTAGGTTATGTTGCATCACTTTTAACATTAATCGTAACCTAACATATACAAATATGTTAACCTAACAAAATGAATTTGTTTAATCAGATATATCCGTATTTGTATCCGATATTCAACTAACTTAACGAATATGAATATGAACCTATATGTATCTGACTCCATTAAATATCCATTCATTAAAAAAATATCCGATTATAAATGAACCAAATTTGGATACACTAATATCCGCATTGAATCCAACTCATTTGCATCCCTACTCACTAGTGCCCTAAATTGTTTAGTGACATTTATCCCACTCACTGTGTTTTTCAAGATTTAAAGATGAAAAATACGATTGGTTGTGGCTATGAATTGGTTATAGGTAAACATCCCTAAAAAGGTTGTATATTTGCAAAGAAATTTAATAAATGAAAAAAATAGATATTAAAATAAGTTATGCACAAAATAAATAAGAGAGATTTTATTGGAAACCTGTGAACTAATTAGGGAGAGATTATTGGGAAAAAAATAGAAGAGAGAGAGACATATTGGAGTGACATTGAATATGGGAGAGATTATAGCTAGGAGAGAGAGACATGGGTGTTTTGGGAAAATTTAGGAACCTAAATTTAAATAGAATGTTTATGCGGATGAGAGAACAAGACGCTTGAGGTTGTTATATATATATATATATATTCATTGAATACTTTTGTATGGTTTTAACTCTACAAACTACAAACCCATTTTGTGTGTGGGGACACATGAGGACAGACAAATTAGGTGTAGCAAATCCTTTCCCATAACATTTAATTAAGTTGTAAAGATTTGCCTGCCGCCGGATCTTTTGAAGAGTGCCATGTAGAGGTTTCATTTCATCTCCAGTTTGACTAGAGAGATATCATGCCACACAACCCACACCTATCAACACATGACACGATGAGTGGTTCTTCATTTAGGTCAATTTAAATTAGATCCAGTATGTCAGCAAAGAAATTCCACCAGTTAGAGATGTTAAATGGGTTCATTATCGAGTCACACCTGATCCACTGATGGCCCCCCATTGAAAGGAATTGACCAATGGTTTGGTTTGGCTATTGTAGCATGTGCTAATAGATTTTTTTTTTCCGGAAAGGCAAGTGGAATTGGAAGTTGTTACTAAGTAAAGATTGTTTTGAAACTGAGTTCATATGTAGCTCCAAGAGTTCAAACTTTGGTTTTCCCTAATGCAAGGAGGGTGTCAATGCTTACTTTGTTAGACCACAATTTGAAATATGTCAATCAATGATAGACATGTGGTGAGGAATAATGATTTAGCAAACGGTTATCGAGTATAACACATCAAGTGAGAAACGGAGAGACGAGAGTGCAATAACACACGACAATTGTCCCACATAATAGTCATGGGTAAACGAACCAGTAAGTGGGAAACCCACTATTTGAACCAGACACTGAGTGGAATACCCATGATCTAAATTGAAAAACGGTTGTAAGCGAACATAGTAACAATAATGCCATTGAAGAGATCTTATAAATAGGGAAGATGACAATGGAAGAAAGATTTAATCAAACACATAAAATCATCTATCTTTATCGTAGCAGTAGCAATAGCTGTAGCAATTAGCCTAGGTTTAGTTAGTAGTCTACCTCAAGGTCCTGTATCAAGCAAATTGATTGTATCTTATAGTTGGATTCAACGAAGTTCTCCCTTGACTTTAGGAGAATGACTGCGGCAATCTTTTTAAAGACACTTTTTTTTTAAAATTCATATTGTGTTATATTCCAGTTAATGAAAGTTATATCTTTTATCAAATTGGTTGTTATTGTTCTGTTGCAAAAGTCCTTGGTCTAGAGGCATAACCGAACCTATTCTTTTGATAGCCCGAACCGGAGATCCATATGGGTTAACCTGGTGATGAGATAAATTTTTTGTTGATGACCAACATACTCAGAATCCTCTCTTGGTCACAAGACTTTTTGTGACTTCCTGTGGTGCACACGTACTCCCAATAAAGTAAAAATTACCATTCAAAAATGTGTGTGCATTGCAAAAAGTTGCAAGAAGCCTTGGGATCAAGAGATGATCTAGGCTTGGCAATGCTACAATACTATCTTTATAATTAGGTTGAAAATATCAACCCAAACATGAGCTACACAAATCTTGTTTATCATTTCTCTCTATGTAAGGCCATATCTATTGTTAAATCACAAACCGTCATGTCAAACTTTTAGGTTCTCTCCAACCATAGGAGGTGTGTAAGCCATATATTTGCTATAGGGTGTGACATCCCATCTTCAGTCATCCTTATATGAGAATATGAGAGTAAGAGACTTCACAAAACTATCAATTTAAGATACAATATCTAAGGGTCAAAGAGAATCATTTACGCTAATTTTAAACAGATGAATAACTTCTAAGGAGTCCCCTTCTATAACTAATTTGTCAACCCCTAAGCTTTTCACCAACCAATTGAGGGGACAGAATTGCTAGGTTGTTAAAAAAAAAAAAGAAAAAAAGAAAGAAAAGAAATGCAGAGTAAGTAGAGATGTCAACAAGCCAAGCTTTGCCAGACTCAATTTACACTCATCACGTAATGATTAAGCTCAATCTCGACTTGTCACATAACAATTAAGCTCAATCTCGGCTTAAGCTCTGATGAGCCTGATAGCTAACCTTGGCTAGATTGGCAAACCAAACTTAAGCTTACAACAAAAAAATTATTTGATTTGAACAAACATGTCAAATTTTGGTATGGTAAAAACAATTTTTATAAATAAAATATTTTTTATTATATCATAAACTAAAATCAATTTTTTTTCACAAGTATTGATATGATAGCATGATATTATAATTTTTTAAATAAATATACATGTACTTTATTTATTTATTTGGTAAGAATGTACTTTGTTGTAATGTAATAAACTGACATGTAATGTGGTTTGGAATTTAATGTTTCTTTTTGTTCACCTACTTTTTATCACATTTTTACTCTTAGCCATATATATACACTCCGTGTGCCAGCTTGGGGTGTGGTCACATAATGGTCATGGATGATTTCTTACCTTGAATGCATAATATACTAGCTATATTTATATATCACATACATATATAAAACCCATAACAAGTCGAGCCTAATGCAGCTTGACTCAAGCTAACCTAGCTAACAAGCCCAACTAGCTCAACTCATTGACAACCTAGGTGTTGGGACAGGTTTGGTGGGTGGAAGTTGTTATTAGAAGAATTCAGTCTAACACCCTCATGATTTGGTACAAATCCTATATGAACAAGGTCCGAATGGCATAGGGGCAGACACATCAGTGCCAAAAAGAGTAAAGCTTCCCCCAAAAAGTGTATATCACTTTTCGGCACTGATACATCCGCCTTAACACTGTTTGGACCTTGTTCATTCAGGAAGGGTTCATTCCTAATCCTAGTTGAATCTAACATGTTTAATTTATCAGGTTAAGATATGTGAACAAGAACGACCCCATCTCTCCACTCAAATTTCTTCTCTAGAAATAGAAAATATTCCTTACAATCTCTTTGTTGATTCAGCATGAGTGTGATTCGAATGCCAAAGCATAGAGCCCTCCCATGCTCCTCATCGAGCCTGTGTGGCTGATTATGCAACAGCCTCATTGTGCAAACTAATATGCCAACCTTTCATTGTAATCGGTGACTTGGAATGTACCTCTGAATTTAAGAATTTCACTCGGATTAATCAACCTAACTAAAACAAGTCATAAATTGTAGTTAAGTTATTCATCAATAAAGAAAAAAAAGAAAAGAAAGAATAAGATTGACTGACTTATGATGCAGTAGGATTACAAGATACTCAGCTAAGGTGTAATATGACTTCCACCAATTTACTAACATCCCAAGTGTTTTTCGAAATTTCGGCGAGTAAAATTGGAAACAAAAATCATGCTTGACAATGCACCAGTTCTTTTTTTTTTTTTTTTCTTGCTCAAATAGAAATACTTCATTCATAAGAAAGTCCAAAATATACAGGGCAATTTAACCGCAAATTGTACCCAGATTGGGCCATTTCATGCGCCTCACCCCCAAAAAGTGAAAATCACTTTCGGTGCTAATGTTTCAGCCCGTTTGACCCTCGACGGAGGTTAGGGGTCGGTTTATAAAATCCAAGATGCTCTAAACCTAGCCATAAGTTCATTACAATCCACCAAAAGGTTATGTATGTTCCAAGGACAAACCCCCTTGTTTTTTAGAATATTTACAACCCTAACACATCACTAATAATCACCACTTACTGGGCTTTCAAACTGGATCCCATCTGTAAGCCCAAAAGAACTGCCCTTAGTTAAGCTTCTATGGGTTCCACCACATCAATTCTTTGAGCCCACTTTATTACTATCTATTCCTAATGATTTTTAGCTATTAATCCTATATCAACTTTACTCCTATCTACAAACACTGCTGCATCCACAAATATAAAATGCCAATTAGCATCATAGCTAATATTTAATCAAATAAATCTTGACCTGATGGGTTAGGAACATAAAAGTTTGGAGTGTTAAAATATAATTAGTATATTAACTCTACCCTCTCTTATTACCTTAGGGTTTTAGGAGAGACGATTAATTGCTTTATTTAAGATGGAGTGCTTTTCCTAGCACCCAAATCCTCCATATCCTTCATCATTCTGCAATGAGCCTTGAGAACATCATTAGTTTTAAAAGATTTCCTATTGAAAACTACATCATTTCTTTTCTTCTATATTTGCTAGAAAAGAAAAACAACCACCTATTTAAATTTACAAGTTTCCTCTTTATTCGTAAGTGAAATTGTAAGAGTTTTTGTTAATCAATCTCATTGAAAAATATATTCATTAGGATTATTCTTTAAGTTAAAACTTGAAGCAAACCAAACACTTCTCGTTGCGAGGCAATATAATAGACAATGTGAGTCATCAATTCCTAAGCTTCTTTACACACTGGATAAAGGGAGTCAATAGGTACTCCTCTACCTTGAATAGATTCCATGATTGGCATTATCCCTTTACATATCTTCCATATAAAAAGTGTTTCAACTTTAGGGGTACTTGTAAACCTTATATTTTCTTCCAAATTTACAAAACCATTTTTCTGTATTTTCATGTGTATTTTGCATCTGGGTGGAAAAACTGTATGCCGATTTTATAGTAAATTTGCCAATTTTAGAGTAATGCCAAGCCAAAGTATCCTCATGTATGTATCTACTTAAAGGGATATTGATTACATTATATTCATTAGGTGTTATAAATTGTGTTATGTTGTCTCATTTCCAATGCAATTTTTTTTTCATCTAGTAGCTGATCACTAACTTTTGTTATTTGACATTATGTTGGCTTG
>JAOXJP010085209.1:0-14856 GCA_025762735.1 Platanus orientalis | reverse complement strand
GGAGGGTCTGCAAATCTTAGGTTCTTGTTAGTTGATTATAAAAATTATTTGCAGTCGAAGCAAATGAGGTTAATGATGCTAGGTGATCTAGGAGGTATATTGCAATATTTGGAGAAAATGTTAGATGATGACCTGGGGTCTATTTACAAAATACAACTTAACCAAGATGACAAAATGTCTAACATTTTCTAGGCATATTCAAAAATGGTGATTGACTACCATGCATTTAGTGATGTGGTTTGTTTTGATACGACATTTAGGACAAACAACTATCATTGTCCATTTGCTCCATTTGTTGGAGTTAATCATCATAGACAAACAATTATGTTTGGTGCAGTCTTGATGTATGATGAGACGATTCCCTCATTTGAGTTCGTGTTTAAAGCTTTCATTAGTGCAATGTCTGGTAAAATGCCAACAACTATTCTTATGGACCAAGATAAGGTAATGGCACATGCAATTTCTACAATTATGCCGAACACTTATCACCATATTTGCGTATGACATATGCATCAAAATGCTGCAAAACATTTGAGTAATGTTTATAGTGCTCATAAATCCTTCAAAGAAGATTTCCATAAATGCATATATGAGTATGAAGAGGAAGTTGACTTTCTTGATGCATGGGAGAAAATGTTAGAGAAGTATAACTTATGGGACAATGGATGGCTCAAAACTTTATTTAGAGAAAGAGAAAAGTGGGCTTTAGTGTATGGAAGGAATACTTTTTGCGCAGACATGAAGAACACGCAACAAAGCGAATCCCTGAATAGTGTCATAAGAACGTATCTTGATCGTAGTTATAATCTTCTAAGATTTTTCGAGCACTGGGAAAAGGTGGTGGAGGATAGACGAAGGAAAAAAGATGAAGCTAACTTTAAAATGACACAGAGTACTCCGAATTTGAAGTTGAATGTCCATACTTTGGTTGATGCAAGGAACAAATACACTGGTGAGGTGTTTAAGTTGTTTTAAGTAGAGTACGAAAATGGGATGAACTGCACTGTTGTGGTAAAACATATGGAAAGTACCAACATCACTTATAAAGTACATTCATCGAAACCGAATAGGGATTATATTGTTACATTTGATTCAGTGCTACATAATGTTGAATGTTGTTGCAAGAAATTTGAATTCAGCGGAATTTTATCTGGGCATACATTGAATATCCTTTTTCAAGCTAATTTGACACAAGTATCAGATAAGTACATATTGAGGAGATGGAGCAAAGATGTTAGGCAACATATTATAAACAATTTTATAATAGCATCTACAAATGAAATTACAACCCCACTTATTACAAGAATTTGATGTGTAGTGGTGTGAGATTGAGCAATGTTGCTACAAAGAGCCAAGAAGCATATGAAATGGCATTAGATCTGATGGATGATTTAACGAAGAAACTGAAAGAAAGTTGTAACGTTGCATCTCAATGTGAACCACCAAATGACATGTATGATGAACCAATAAATGATTTTGACATCTTGGCATGATAGATGATGGTAGAATACTACGTACTAATTACAGTGCATCAATCCCAAGTCAAGGTTCAAAGAGTGGGAAGAGAAAAAAAAGTCATAGAAAAAGCTAGTAAAAAAAACATTGTAAAGGCAAAAGCCCCCAAAGATAATACAAGTAAACGTCAGCCTACAAATGCACATATGCCTACTTTGTCTATGGACCAACCTCTTATGAACTAACAAGACAAGAACAATACCTTTAGGTAACTTGTATGAAATCAAACATTTGTTGTTATAAGTTATTTATCTTTTATCGTATTCATGTATAAGTTATTTATTCAGGCATCATTACTCTTGAGGATGCAACTAGAAATGATAGACCATGTACTGTGTGCACTGTTGCCTACCGCTTCCAATAGTGATGTTACATTATGAAAGAGAATAATTTTTTTTATTTAATAGTTCCAAATATATTTCAACTAACTATATTGGATAATGTCAATCAAATATATTTTATTTTATTGTGAAACAAGTTTTGCACAAGCAAACATAAGAATGGAAAGACCTCTAATGGTGACCCTAAATTGTTCATGATTATTGTTATGTTTTTTGGGGAAAAGGTATAATTTAGATTGTCCTTTATCTGATTTTATAATTTGAAATTTATTTTTCCAAGTTAACCAATAATATTTGGACGTCATGGTATTGATTGCAGGTGATGAATGACATGTTTAGACTTATTTTTTGTAGCACATATATAGTGGGTTTTTTTTTTGTTTTTTTGGGACAAGGTATAAATTAAACCGTATTATGTCTCTATTTCTAATATGAAAATAAATATCTTAGTTGTGCATTTGTCATGGTATTGATGCACGAAGCTTGCAGGGTGATCCAGTTGAAGCAGAGAATCATATACTTCAAAGGGTAACTAAGCAGTTCAACAACCTCACGTTGAATGTTTGGTTGTTGAAGCAAGGCTGCATGTTGAATGTTCGGTTGTCATGGCTTGGTGTTTTTTAGATTTTGGTTGAAAGTATTTATTGTTTCCGTCAACGCTTGGATGTACTAAGAACATATGGAAAGGTCAATATTCTCCTTAGATAGTTATGCTCCATTTGATTTTTTTTTCCATGCACTTGTCCCACCTTGTGTCTTGACTTAAGAAGATGCTCTAAGAATGAATTTCTTCTTCTTACAATAAACGACTAAACATCATTTTTTATAATAAAAAAGGAGATGCTCTGTTAATTCATTCATCCAAAGTAGGCACCCAAGGTCTGTTTAATTATATTAGATGAAAGATATACTATCTTATTAAATAACCCCCAATGTTTTAAATGGAGACCAGGTCTACTGTTGCACTCTAGAGCGGAAAAACCAAAACCTTTGGTTTAATAATTACCAAAAAAATGCATATGAGAAATATGTACCTGATAAAAAGTATTATCTTTCAAATTACCTACCCAACCTTGTGTTGAGTTCAATCAAGTAGGGTCAGTGATCCAATTTTTGTGGTGAAGATACAACAATGATAATTGATCACCAAAATTTTTTAAAGCACTTGGAAAAAAGAGAAAGATGTTGATCAATCCCTATTATTACAAAATATGATCTGGCCCTATTGTATCACAAAGAGGGTTGTAGGCAATGTGGATGAAATCCTAAATACACCCACTGTGTCATGTTTCATTTTTTAAAATGAAATTGTAAATAATGGAGTGGAAAAAGTCAAACCAATCATGATTTAATGTTATGACCTTCACCATCTTGCTGCCTATGTGGATGTTGATTATGTAAATCCACATCTTTCTTAATTTGTTTAAATTAAATCTATTTGTTTAGGGCATTGGGTAGCTAATTGTTACCAGATTGAGTAGGGAATATATCTAGTTTTTCAAATAGTCATACATAAACAAAATGGGAGAGAAGTTGCACAAAATTGTCATAACCAGAATTTTAATTTTCTAGTTAAACTTGTTTATGAGTTCACCTCGAGGGAAGTAGGAGTTTGGCATCCTTCAATTTCTTCCTCCCATTTGTAAGCCTGACACTATCCATCTGAAATGGTTTAAGGATTTGATCTAAACTTAAAAGTCTTTTTGGAGAGATTATTTCTAAACATCTGAAATTACACTAGAGAGAGCACAAAAATTCATTAAACACCTAATATATTAGTAAACACGAACGAGGCAAGAAACAAACTCCAATATTTTGACACAACCAAAACTGACCAAGTTTAATATAAGTGTCTTTTCATTTCCGTGCAATCAATAAAATTACTACTACAATCATAATATACACTATATGTTTAAAATTTTGCAGCTTTTGCTCCTTAATCAAGGCATCTTGTTTCAACATTGAAACCTCATGCGACAATGGTTTCAATATTGAAATCTCATGCTTCAATACAGAAATTTCTTCCTTCAAAGACAATAAATCCTCATCCGTACACCTTAGCTCCAATTTTGGAGTTCTTCTTTCATAGCTCCTTGATCTTTGGTCACCACTAAACTCGTCACACCACATCACAAATTGGTGGCATTCCCTTGTATTATGGATTGAACAAATGAACGTAATTAAATGTCTTCTTATATTCAATTTGAATTCTATGTAAATATATGCTTTATGACTTAAACTTACCACATTTCCAGGGCATTGATAAAAATCCCTACTCGGATTGATTTTAGTATTAGACTTCTTCATCAAACATGGACCACATCCTTTAGGGCATTTGCACATTGGCCAACTAACACTGTTGTTTGATGATGTCATTCTACAAAAACATGGAACTATAATTTCAAAATAAATATATAAAAATAAAATCAATAGAAGATAAGGTTTTATAACATATTTGGCATGGTAGATTACTCTTCAACTACATCAAAGCTTATTAATTCCTTCAAAATATATACTTTTTGTGTAATTTGTACATATTAATTAGAGAAGCTTGGTAAACCAATCTAGAAGACATGCTTCCTCACAAGGGGAGGAGTAGAGGATAATCCAAACTCCTAGATGAACACACCCTAATAGTTGATGAATGAGAGTTTTTCGTTAACCATATACAATGAAGATGGATCTGTGAATGACAATTTTCAATAATGTAGGGATCTTAAACAAAAAATAATAATAATGCAGGGATGCACAAAAAGAAGTATGAGACAGTAGTATATTATGATCTAGAGCAAAGATCTAAACCCCCATATGGATTTCCTAACATTCCCAAAGATTCCTTGCAATAAAAGAAAAAACACGGGACATCTCGACCAAAAGAGTTCAAGCAAAAAAAAACTAAGCAAATTTGTACACTGAAAAGCAAAGCTTGGATACCTCTAATTCTTCAGAATGATTTAAACTAACATTGCCAAAGAAAATTTAAATCTTGAATTTATCTGTCAAATGCCCAGCCACTCACCCCATTAGTTGGGGTTTAACCATGTTCCTCAACCAATGACTCTGATTTGGAAATTACAGAATCATTTGTATGGGCAGCAACAAGTAGAAGCATCCAAAAATAAATAAACACAAACAAGCAATAAAGAACCACATAAACCATTAGTAGGATTTTCGGGCATTTTGAAATGTTCATATATTCACCATAATCAAACTAAACCAAGGGCCCAAAAAATTTAAATAAAAAAGTTAAATCAATTAAAGAAGAGAACAAATACAGGGTGAGAAGAGAAATTTGATAAATGCCTAAAATCATCCCGTTTTAGAGTCCCAAATCCCAGAATAATCTTATATTTTGCAGGAAGAAAAGCATAATAGTGTTTAATAAGTAAAATTAACAAACATGGAGGTTTAATCACCCAAATCTAGATTTTATATCTGCTAAGAAAAACTAAATTGGAATCTTGTAATGGGCGGCATCAGAGACCAGCAACTTAAGCTTCGGCAACCGGCAAACGACAGACCACCTGGCCGACAAATCTTGTAGGTCCGTTAGGGTTTTTTTTTCCTCTCTAATATTCTGCCTTTTGGGTTTTCTTGTTGAGGAGGAGAAGACAACTTTGGCGACATCAAAGACCCGCGACTAAAGAGTCCAGCAACCGACAAATGGGCGACCACTTGACTGGCGAAGGTGGATTGACGGGTGACAACTTGACTGTGTTTTGGGAAAAGAACAGAAGGAAAATACGGATCCCTTTGTAAACAGTTCAACGACTTCAGAAATCCGTCCGGCCACCGGAAAACGGAAGACCACTTCGCTAGAGAAGGTGGAGCGAGGTGGGTTTTCTTTTTTCCCGCGTCTGGGTACTCCTGTCGAGGAAGAGAAGCTAAATGGTTTACCCCTTTGTAAACTGTGGTTTTCAGCCATGGTTGGTTAATGGCGGACACGCACTCCTAAACAACAGAAGACGTGTCGAACTAAGATGAGTTTTGACATGGTTCTCACAACTCTCGTTCTCACACAATTCGTTCCCAAAATTTCTCCTTGGCGACATTTATGTCATCAAACTTTGATGAGGGCAACCAAGTACAACGGGGTTTCCCACAAAAATTCAAAGGCATTTTTGTTTAACATTCTAGTGATGATGATGGATTTGCATTCAAATGTTGTGAACCAAAATGAAATGATTTCATTCCATGTGATTGTGAAAGTCCCAAAGGTATTTCATTCTAAAACAAACAATATATCCAAAACTAATTAAAAGAGATGAAGACACATCATCTGGGTGACTAACCTACATCAGCAAGGCAGGAAGTTGTTCTTATGTGCAAATGCCAAGAGGTTAGGTTCAACCATTAGACCTCGCAGGCCAAGAGCTGACCTTCACCATCTTGAACTATCACGATGCATTCTTGTGAACTGTCACTCACAGAAAGAATGTTGTCAAGAATAGAAACGATGTGCAACACATCTATGACAAGGTTGGGAGAATGGCTTGTTCCCACTTCTTTTGATGTGAGTGATATTCTATTAGGCCTCTTACCCATGAAACTGTTATGTTCAGTGGGGACAATGTAATTAAACTTTTAGCAAAAAGGATATTGTTTGAGACAATGGACAAGAGAGAGAGGAAAAAGGGACCCACTTGGATCAACTTGAACATGGTTTCTGTATAAAATGAAATGCTTTGAATATCAGAGAGAGCATTGGCTTTGGTAACGGTTACCACCAATGAGAATAATCCAAGTATAAAGTAAATGATAAAAAAATGAAATAAGAATATACTATCCAGAGGAAGATATAACCAGTGTAACGGGCGACTTCAGACCCGTCCGGCGACCGGCAAACGGGGGACAACTTACCAATCGTGGCATTTAGAATCAAACTCAGCAATGAGCCAGAATCTTGCAATGGGCAGATCAAAAACCGACTGTTATTTCTTCCTGTCCGGCAACAGGAAAATGGGGGACCACTTCACCGATGAAGGTGGAAGGAGGTGGAGCGAGGATTTTTTTTCCTGTGTTTTTGGTATTCCTGTGGAGGAAGAAAAGCTTAAGGTGGGACCCCTTTGTAAACCGTGGTTTTCAACCATGGTTAAAGGGGGACACGCACTCCCAAACAGCAGAAGATGTGTCGAACTAAGATGGGTTCTCACACGGTTCTCACAAATCTCGTTCTCACATAATTCGTTCTCTCAAGTGGCGCAGATGGTGGGTCCCTCTTGTAAAAGATTACTTTCACCTAATCCCTCTAACACAATAGAGATTATCTCACATGAGACCTTCAAGTTTGGATGTGCTACTGAATTAACTATCATGACACTCATTAAGTCTGCTTTTGCAATCATTATTAAGATATAATGACCAAAGTATCCATACTGATGCATATGGCCAAGGGTGTCAACAAGGAGCTTTGCCTAACTCATCTTAGGCTTGTTATACAAGGCTTAGGCTCAGCTCAAGCTTATCACTTGCCTGAGATGCCAAGCTCAGGCTTGAATGATTAAGATTGAGATGAGCTCTGCATAGGCTTAGTTGGGCTCACCAAACTCAATCTTACTACTTCAGGCTCTACGTTAATACCTAATAGCTTATAAAACAGGCCCAACAACCCATATTATATCAAGCTTTGTAAATATGTTTAATGCTTATTTACCAAATATATATATATATAGTTTCATAAACTATATTTGCATGTATTATATACATATAAAGACCTTTAATGAGAAGAGCTTTTAGCAAGCTAAGCATGTTACGCCCCGTATGACAACCAAAGGTTCTAAGGATCCTTACCAACATGAATTTACATAGTTTTTATATATGATTATGAGGTTTTAAAAGATTCTAGAAAGTTCTAGAGTAATTTAGAAGGTTCTAGACAAATTTATAGCATTCTAGAAGATTCTAGAAGGTTTTAGAATAGTGTGAAAGTTTCTAAAGGGTTTTAGATAAGTCCAAAGGTTTCTAGAAGTCTCTAGAAATTAAGAGATGATTCTAGAAGCATGTAGAAGGCTTTTGAATAGTTTAGAAGCCCCTAAAATGTAAGAAAAAACTCTAGAAAGATCTAGAGGGTTTCTAGATGATTCCATTGGATGAGATGGGTGATGTTTCTAGAGAAATCGTACCAAATGGATGAATGACACTTGGCTCAAGGGGACCCTTGGGGGTCTATAAAAGGTAAAGACCTCATCATTTGCAAACAACCTCCAAAAACTCAAGTGTTCTAAAAGTCTTCTATAACCATTCTTGTGAATGAGCAACGAAGTTATTCTTCCCTATCTCTTGAGTGTGTTTCTAGCTCTCTTCATCTAAGTGAGGGTATTAAGCTAAGTTGACTCGTCAACTAGTTGGAAGTAGTTGGGTGCCACATGGATATAGGCATTGTTGAAGACTAAGTCTATGACATTAGGTTCATTCTTAGATTTAGCTTTGCAAAGTTTCTCTAGCTCAGCTCATGATGTGCCAAGCTAGCATGACTCCATGGCAGGTCATTAATTCAAACCGTCAAAGTAATCTTTCACAAGAGGGACCTATCACTTCATTCCTCTAACATTGGCTCCAATTATTGCAAAAGGAGCAGGGATTCTTTATCTACTGCATCTTTTCATCATTCTATTTGAATGACACGTTAAAGCGGTTCCCACTTGAGGAGCTCTTGTTAGAATCTAATGGACCACACAATCAGAAAAAACCATTCCATCCAAACCATACTTCCTATCAAGACCCAAGCTAACGGTGTAAAGTTATTACGTTCCAAAGCGGGTGTTACCAGTTAAAATTTTATGCGTCAAGCCACAATTCCCCATTTGAAGAGAGAAATGGCTGAAAAATAGGTATGTCTATGTCATTTCATGAATCCATAACCATAAAAATAGTTGAATAGCTAAATAAAGTAGATATACAACAAATTCCAAGTCCAAGGTACTCGTCTGAAACCTTACACCTTTCATTAGGAAAGATGGGAAACCGAAAGAAAAATTGTATTTTTTTTTTCTGTTTAAAGAAGAATAAAAACTAAATGAGAAGGAGAAATCATTGAGATATGTAGATGATCATTACTTCACAACTCTTTCAAACAAAAAAAACGTTATTCCTATTTCAAACAAAAATTATGCAGAAGAGTTACAACTTTAAGAGGCTTTGATGTCTTTAGTAACATCTTGTAACAGGGCATTTGAGTCGTTGACAATGAAAAAAAGTCTAGAAATAGAAAAGGTAGTAGTTAAGAGGCCGAATCTTCTTAGAGCTATTGTGAGATATACACAAAATGCAAAAGAACCGGTGAAATGTTCAAAAACAATACTTGCTCTCACTCCTGTGTCGATTGTATGTTGTTGCAAAGATCCAAGAAAAGATTTACATGGTGAAATGCCCACAACTGAATTGTGAAACTATGCTAGAACCTGGCTTCTGTCACTTAATTGTTCTGGAACAAGTGTTTGAGAGGTGGTGAGACGTCCTTTGTGAATATTTAATTCTTGGGTTACAAAATTTTTATTTTCCCTATAAAAATTGTTTGGAAATGTTAACAGACGACAAAGAAAGACAAGTTATTAGGGAGTTAGAGTGCCCAAATTATCGAAGATTGTTTTGCATTTAGTGTAAGGTTCCATGGCTTTTGGGGATTAGGTGTGAGGAATTTCAAAGATTGAATAGGGAGGATAGAAAGAGAGAAGATCTAATGTTGATAGAGTTGCCAAGAACAAGAAATGTATAAGATGGCCACAATGCAAGTACTATGTGGAGAAGAGATATGAATTTTTACATATCATTTGCAGGTTACTATTAGTTTGGTTATCTCCATTTTTTTAGGTCTTTGATATTACAATTTTATCTCTCAAATGAAAACTTATATGATTAAGAAAACGTACACATGTTATCCATTAATCATTTGCCTTGAAATCATAAATACTATTATATACTAAGCTTTTAAATACATTTTCCAACTATTGCCATTCAAATTCTAATTGTTAAATCTCATATGATTGTTCTGATTCTTGGGCTACGTTCAAATTATATTTGGGTCCAGTATAACAATATTATGGACATTCTCTCTCTCTCTCTCTCTCTCTCTCTCTCTCTCTAAAGTGTAGATTTCATTTCTACTATTTTATTGTTAGAAATAGTAAGTGTTTGCACAGGCAACAATATGATGCCAATTTGTATACAAGACAAAATCTAGAAGGGTATACTCAAATTTTGTACTCAACAATATACACCAATCATGAGGTAACAACAACACATGAACAATAACTTATCTCAGAATGAAAAAATCAGCATAATTATAACATATGGTCAATATTCAACACAATGTGGTGGACTAATGGTCAAACAAAATGAATCCTTGAATGCACCGATAACAATGGCAGTTTAGACGTGATATGAGAAACCGTTGACAACAACTATTCTTAGGGAATCAACAAATAGTAAACAAAACTGCAAAATAAAGAATGTAAGAACTTGTTGGTTTAAAGCCAAGGCGTGATAGACACTGTCCATAAAATAAATATGCTACCCATTGGTCTGAACACCGATGCAAGAAGGCTTAGTGATGTTTCACCTCCAGGAATCAATGACTTCTATATCTTCCCTAACACGACTTGCACAATCATGTAAGAGGCTTCACTTTGTAACAACTTAGAGTTCTCATATGGGAAAACACAATAGGGAAAACCTTCAAAAGTAATGGAGAAATCATAGTGCAGAAGATGAACTTGTTCTCTTTTTTGAGGGCTCGTTCGTCTTCCCTTTTTAACGACCCATTTCTCATCCAAGATGGATGTAAATTCCTTCTTGGAATACCCTCACATGGTAGTATATTAATGCGCATTAAAATGTATTCAATACAATAAACCGTTATAAAAAAAATTACTTAAATCGTACATGCTATATACGAATCCTATCTAATTAAGAAAACTCAAAAAATAGAAAATAAAATTACATATATGGTGTACACATACACACACAAATGCACGCCATGCCACACCACACCATAACCTGGCCTAGCTTGGTTCGGTTTGGTGCACGCATGTGATGCAAACAATGAACCAACAACAACCCACTTTTCTTGTAACCTTTTACCCTTTAAGCACCTTGCTCCTACTTAAATTCAAGCTTCCCTCCACAATCTTACTTTAAGTCACTTTAGCTTAAGTAATGGCAATTGAACCTACTCAGCCTACACTAACTACTCAGCCCACACAAGATTCTATTTTAAAGCTTATATTTTAATATCCCATAAAACTTAACAATCCCCCACAAGATTTAAAATTGAATGAAAGCTCGTAAAATCAAGAAAACTAATAAAATTGAGAAAGTTCTGTAAGAGAAAGAGTTTTTTAAATGCATAGAAATTGGTGTCTAAATGACTATGGACCAATCCTTGTTATAACAATCCAAAATTCACACTAATTTGGTGAATTGAAGTTCTATGAATCAAACTTCTTTACCATGAATCAATTACATTATCATCTGCATATCTCACTCAGGATCATTGTTGTTATACATATCAGGTTGACACTATTTTGGCCATGAATCACACTTGGACGTTCATGAGCATTATAGAGAACCCACCCAAGTTTTCATAGGAGGCGGCCCCACCTCTACACTCCAGTAGGTGAATCTATCAAATGTGTATTGAAATTAAATACCCCACCCACTAAGGGTTATAGATTCATCAATAGTTATACAACCCATTTTTTTAAACATGGCAATATGCATTGTCTACATCATAGGGAAGGGAACAAATGATAGTGCCATTCGAGTTACCTTGTGCCTTGTTTTTACCCAAATGAACCTACTTCATGGGATCATGAATTACATAAGTTGGGTTACCATCACCATCAACTCATGGTTAAGGCTTAAGCCCCATCGTCTTCGATGTCCATCCACTAACTCATTAGTTAGTAATATAGTTAGAAGATCTGTGGTATATATCTTTATGCTTCTATGTAAGGATATAATTCTATCCAACACAAGTTGCCTCACATTGCTTGAGAATTCACAGCTTGATCCTCACTGTGTAATAACACTAATATTATACCAGTTTTGTCCATAGAGGATTGTCAACAGGTTTGTAAAGCTATTTAGTTTCACTAAGCCATTTTGTTTCACATTTTCCCTCTCTAAGGCAATTAACCATGCTTCCATGGTTGACATACGTCTCTTTCTTTATTTTCTTCATTGATTTTTTGGAAATCTCTTTACCTATTAGAGTGATACACAAACACTCATGGGGCTCATTAGTATGATAGTAGCCTCTTGTACTATTATATCATGACTTTTATTTAAGTCATTTCCTAATTTATCATTAAGTAATGTAATATAGTTAGTCTATGATTTAATTATTTATCTTTTAGTTTAATTCTTTACACCTGGTTAACTAGAGCAAGAATACTACATGCATTTTTCTTTTCTTCACATAAGTTTTAATAGTTTTCTCACTAACTCACAATCATACAATATGAATAATTCAGACAATCTTAGCCTTACACAATATGCCCATACATTTTATATGCCGATATAACGTCTCTTGATTCTTTAACAAGAATTTTATAATATTTAGTTTTTCACTAGTTTGAAACACCAATTTTTAATTTTATATTTAGTGTTTCCTTGAATCAAAATACTTTCATAGAAAATTTTTATAGAACCTTTCTTAACAAAAGGCTCATCACACAACCATTAAATTTCATTTACAAACTTACTATTATCCCCACATTTGAGTAATTTAATTGTCATTTGATTTCCCTAATTTTTCTTGTGACCTTTTACTCCTACAATTGTTTTCAATTTAAATATTTTTAATCTTTCTAAATAATGATAATGTGTTATTAATTATTCTTTGGAGTATTTTTAAAAAGAGTTTTCACTTATATAATTTAATTCTTATTGAATACAATCAGGATTTCATTAATTGTAAAGGCATTGACTTATAATATGTTCAAGTGCTTTTTCTATCATATATATATATATATATTTATTTATTTATATCATCTCTAAATGGCTTTTAAGACATATCCTAATCTCATTAGGCATAAAATGATGAGTAACTCTCATATTTTCAATTCCTTATATTTCATTTCTTATCATATCACCTAAACAATTTGTATCTTCATGAGGGTTAGTCACAATCATTTCCTTTAGAGTTGTATAGCTAAAGTTATATTACCAATTGTTTATGTTGATATATTTTGACTTATATTAGATTACTTGAAAACTTCTTGATTTTCCTTCCAATCTATAGGTTACATCTCTATTAATTTTTTTATTATGTTATATTATGTACAAGTTCATATTCTCCTTATTTGGATATTTCATTTTTAAGAAATTTATTTCTTGTACATTTACTATTTACACAATATCTCTTCAAGTTTTCTTAGGAGGTTTTTCACTTTTTTTTTTAAACAAATTTTCTGTTCCTCAACATATGACATTTATCTTATTAAGATAAACTCTTGTATAATTTTAGGATATTTAATACAAATAATTCTTTGTATAATATCATTTTCTCACAAATACTCCACTCTTTATGTTTAATTATTTCTAAAAATAAATTAACCTAATTTCATTTATCAGTCAATTAGGGGATTGGATTGTGCTAGATTTAAGATATATGTGCAACATAATTCAACTCTATTATCTAGCTAAAAATATATTCTTATCTCATCGTCCCTTCCAATAAATGAGATAAGTGCATATCTCATTTCCTCCATCTCCTAGGTTTTTTGAGAGACAACTCTATTTGTCATAAAGAGATACTTAGCGGCCATAGTGTCCACCACTTAATCCCTGACACTCATAACTGATGCAATTCTATTGCTTTAGTCAAAATGAACATTAACCGTCATTCTCATAGTCTTCCTATTATCACATGTTTCTTCATAACAATTAGATTTGACACACTTGTAGTCACTTCTACTCTAACATTTCTTTGTTAAAGTATTCTCATATATATAATTTATTTATTTTTTCTAGTTACTACAATGATATAGCCTCCTATTCTATTCTTTGACCTTTTCATATTGTATTTCTTTCTTCTCATATTGAAACACTTATTTCTATAGGACTATATATTCTTTCTTGGAAGAAAATTAGTTATTAATGACTTTTAATCAATACATTCTAGCTATAATAATGATCCTCGTTTTTAAATTAGTTCATGCACATCTAGTATCATTGAACTCATTAAATTGAGTTTTGTATTGATTTTGACAAATAAAGTTTGCCTTATGCCAACTTTACTTGTACTTGTTTTATTCAATCCTTAATTCACAAGGTATACTGGTACCATTAATAGAAATTTCACTTCTTTCACTAACAAATTGTAGAATGATCCTTATTGAGCTTTACCTTACTCAAACTTGATCCAACGGTTCTATATAAAGTACTTAAAATTTTCAGTTCTAAATTCTTAACCAATGAAATAGTTCTTCATGTTGAGATTATACTCAAATATTGTTGAATTTCACAATCTAACTCAACACCTTATTATTTCCTAATTTGTTATAAAACCTTCTCACTCTTTTTAACCAACTGTCCACAAAAAATCTTTACATATGTAGTTCATCTTTAGACTTTTCAACTCAAGTTTATATACACCATTAAATATATATATATACATATACATGTATACATATATATATATATATACATACATATACATATACATATATATACATACATATATATCTATACATACATATATATGTATACATATACATATGTATACATGTATACATATGTATGTATACATATACATATATATTTATACATATATATGTATACATGTATATGTATACATATGTATACATGTATACATATGTATACATGTATACATATATATGTATATACATATTATGTATGTATAGATGTATGTATATATATGTATATGTATATGTACATATATATACATACATACATATATACATATACATATACATATATATATATACATACATACATATATATATACATATATATGTATATACATATACATATATAT
>JAOXJP010085198.1:0-14857 GCA_025762735.1 Platanus orientalis | reverse complement strand
ACAACACCATTGTGACTGTTACAGATGTAAGGGGTCGGGTGGTTTCTTGGTCCTCCGCCGGTGCTTGTGGATTTAGGAGCACAAGAAGAGGGACACCTTTTGGTGCTCAAACAACAGAAATCCAAAAAAGAGGTCGAGGTTTGCCAAGTTAATCCTGATGAAAACTTTTATCAATGCAGGCCTCAAAGCTCGCAAAGATATAACAGAATATATTTCACCTCAATTAGTTATTTATTTTTTGAGTTGCTGCTTGGATCTTTGCAAATAAATTCCTGCAAAGAGTTATTTCTACTGTTAACCACAATTAAGATGTTGAAAATGGTGTTTTAAATAACTTGAATGGAAAAATAAAATTTATTATGTAAATAGTTTTATTTGGAATGGGTTTAAAGTAGTGACTTCTCTTTTAAAAAGTTAGTCCCCACATGCATCGCCTAGTTAGGAAAAGGGAATACGCTGAAAAAGTTTTTAAGAGGGGAGCATTGACTTAATCCTTGGAATTCTCACATATGTGGCGATTTAACAAGGGACTACAAAATACAAATTAAATATATATGCAACCTGCTGCGTCTATTTTGCACTTTGCACGTACTCATTATTATTAAGGAAGGATGCATTTGCCAAATGCCAAAACTATATGTGAGTCCATACCAATAAGTGTCTAAAAAGCCGTTGCTCCCGAGGGAAACTAACTCCACTTTGTCCGAAGGAAATCTAACCTCTCCCCTCCCCCTTATTATTCCAAAGTAGCATTCTAACAGACACTTATTTTGTTCCTAGTAACGTTATTATTCCAAAGTAGCATTCTAACACATACAAATTCTAGTTGCCCTCTCTCTCTCTCTCTCTCTCTCTCTCTCTCTCCCTCTCACACACACATATTTCACGAAACTTTCCAGATACTGATACCTCGAATTCTTCGTGGAATACTCCACCGTGCATGGCTCTACTTCCTTCTCTCTCTCTCTCTCTCTCTCTCTCATATTTCACGAAACATGCCAGATACAGAATCCTCGAATTCTTCGGTGGAGTACTCCACGGTGTATGCTTATTTGGACTTAAACTTCGCCTCGCAATAACTCCTACAAACCCACTTCTATATAAACATACCTCTGCACCAGCTTCAATTCAAGTTTGGCATTAACACTCGCGCGCGCGCGCACACACACACACACACAGAAACCAATGGCCTTGGACACTGGAACTGTTGAAGGAGTGCTTCGGTGCGTGTCCGAGGGACTCGTTTCAATGAACGACACGGAGGTTGAAAGGAGGCCCTACCATCGCAACTGCAGCTGCCCCATCCACAAATCCAAAGATGGTTTCTCATCAGAGGTGTGTTCTCAATGTGGAAAGATATCTTTCCCCACTAAACGGTTGTGGAACGAGTCTTGTTTGTTTTCGGCTACTACCCACCAGCACCCGTTTCGGTCTTCTTCACCCGCTGATGGTGCAACGGGATTATGTACACTAGAGAAGAAGGCCTTGACAGATCAAAAATTGTGTTAGTTAAGCTTTTCTAATTTTAATCCATCATTTCCAAATTTCCAAACCTTTTCTTTGGTTCTTCTCTGTGATTGAATGGGTCTACATTCTCTTCTCCTTTCTTCTTTGATTATGTTTTTTTTTTTTTTTTTTTTTTTAAGAAAACCCAAGTTCCAAACTGTGTCCAGCTTCATTGGAGAGATATCAAGCACCAATTCAAAGGTAGATACAAAACCTGACAAATGTTTCTCGGTTACCACACCGAGTTGAAGGAAGGTGTTAAATTAAATACACAACAGATGTGTATTCACCAAAATACCCCTTTTCATCATTGTGTCTTCTTGTTAATTGTCTTTTGGTGTCTCCCCTACTGGAGATGATTCATGCTCTTCCCAACCATGAAGTTCTAATTTTTAGTGCTTTCATCCAATGTTTTCATTTTTTTTAATTTATTATTTGCCCCCAAAAATATTGCTATTTTAAGATTTATTTTTCGGTAGGGTCACTTATGCCTGTTGCTGCATCGGCAACTCCATACTAGCACGGAGGCATACATCAGTAGAGTCTATCGCGGAATTGCTGCCCAAGAAGTTTGAAAACCCAACTTCTTTCTTGAAAAAAAGGTGACATCTCTCTTGGAGAGGGACATCATATGACCAATAAAATGTTCAAGGACCAAAATTTAGGATATTATAAGGGTAATTTAGTCATTTTAAAAAATACAAGTAATAATAAGTGACAGCCTTTAGTATGAATGCAGGTAATATAGAGGATGCAGGATGATTATAATATGTGAAAATATAAGGGTATAAATGTAAATATACTAAACATTGAGGCATAGGCACAAAAGGCTCTTTTTCTGAGCAAAATAAAGAAATATCAAAGTTCTGACAATAGAAGGTACCTTTCCTAGTGTTTTCCGAAAATCACATTCATTTTTCTTGTTCATCATCTTTGTAAGTAATGGAAATGGCGAGTTTTAGCTTCTCTTTCAAAAGATATAATTAAATAAATAATTATTTCTTTCCTTTCTTTTTCTTCTTTTTTTTTATTAGGTCAATGTAATCCAAAATGAGTTCATTTTGAATGATCACCATATGGTTTAAAATGTCATGGAATTTAAAATAAAATGATTTCATTACATGTGGCAATCAAACACGCCTAAGTCTTTTGCTCGAATTGGGGAAAGGCAGTTTGGGGGAAGAGGATTTTTAATCCTTTCCTTGGCTATGAAATGAGCTGCCTAGTTTGCAGACCTGGAGGTATGTAAGTATTTACTATTATAATAAATTGTGATATCAAACTATAGCCCAGTTTATTTTCCAAAAAATAAAACAACTATAGCCCAGTTTGGGACAGGGGGTTTAAGGCCCAGCGGAGAGGATTTTTAACCCTTTCCTTGGCTATGAAATGAGCTGCGTGGTTTGTAGATTTGCGAATATGTTAATCTTTAATATTATAAAAAAAAAATTGAGATATCAAACTATAGTCCTAGATGATTACTTCAGGCACCAACGACAATCAAGCTTTCATGCTTGAGCAACCCCTTCCTCTTAGAGCTGGGATTTATCTTTCTTTTTAAGAGCTATAGCATGAGGAATTTTTTGTTACAAAATCTCCATTATCTCCTAGATCATTGATAACTTCAAAAGAATCTCCCTTCACAATTACATTTTTGAGATTATGATCTTTGACAATCAAGAAGCCAAAAGGGAAAGTAATGCTTTCAATTACTATAAGATCACCCAGCTATTTTATTTCTATTTTTGCAAAAATAAGTTCTCCTTTCCAGTTTCTTATGATATCTTCTACAGAGCTAGGTACAGTCTGTCTTAGTGGATAATGCTCCATCAAAATTAAGCTGAATCATTCAAAGTTTGAAGGACACCCAAAAACTGTTAAAGAGTTTCCTAGACGCCAAAATATGATTGGGACGGAAAACTTTGATTTCTTTTTGGACAAAACAAGCACGGAACCTCTTTACACTATTTTCTTTATACATGGATTCTGCGGTGGCCCAAAAATGGTTCCATGTGTCAACCTTTTTTTTTTTTTTTTTTGTGGCAAGTTTCACCCAAATAACCAATTATCATAAAAAAAATATTTTCATTCTGCCACCAAGTTTATAATAAAAGTTTAACAATAGATCAATGATGGTATTTCCTAAGAGAGAAGTGCAATATATTAACAGACACGGGGTTGATGTGGATAGGGACAGTATATATATTCAGGGTAACTCAACCAAAAAGACAAAAATAAGTCATTCCTTCACGTGGCAAAATCCTTGTCACTTTAGGCTTTAAGCCCGCGTGGACATTATGGATTTGTTTCTCCTCAACTTTCAACTTATTTTCCACTAGTGCAAAATGATTATTTGGCTGTTGGATTTTAATAATAAAAATCTTAATAAGTGTTTAAATTAAGTGATTTGGATAAATGCATTATACACATGCTAATGCCAATTCAACACAATTCTAATGGTCTAGGTTTGCTAAGTCAGTCCTAAAGGTGTAAAACTCCTCTCACTACAGCTTTAAATCTGATCACAAAGGCATAAAAGAACACATTTGACGTAATTTTTTAATTAATTAATTAATTTTTTGGGGAATGCAAAAGGAATTGTTCTACTTCTCCATTTGGGAGTAAAAACTCAATGAGATCACTCTGCACTCCAACAAAAAAATACCACCCGGTTCATGCCATCATCCATGGTGAAGTATAATCTTTCTCTTAAGTTGCTTAAATGATCCTCTTATTTGGTGTTTCCAATATAAAAAAAACATATGTACCTCAAAGTAGATAAATATTGGTCAAGGTAGCACTACCAACAAATTTTGAGGATCTCACAAGCAATTTTTTCCCACACGCCCACTTTGCCTTTTTTTTTCTTCTTCAGCTTTTGAACCATATTGTTCTCTCTACAATTATTGTATTTATGTTTCTTGCCTAATGGAACAATTTAGGTGGGAATTCTTCCCTTTTGGATTGGATAGATTCATATAAGTGGTTGACTGATAAACTCTTTTAAAATTATCTATTTTATGTTCTAAAAATGTCTTCCTCACAAAAAACCAATCCAAAATGCAACACATAAATATCCAATTAACAAACCTTTTCTTGATCCTTTGCCACCAAATCTATGTTCTACCATTAACAAAGAGAATCTGATTCTAGAATTGTTCCTTTTTTATAGCAAAACCTCGGTGACCCCACACTACCACTGTCACAATCAATTCATGAAACTTCTGACCTAAGGGATTGTGCGTCATCCTGTATGTGGTGGCAATTTTGACTCAACCCCTCCAGCTATTTTGAACCCTCTTCCCCCTTACTCACAAATTTATGTTTCTAAAATCCTAATCCGGTTTACTGGTTGACACTCTTTAACTCTAACCAAATCAACCATACTTGTCCGATAAGATTCAACCACAAATAAAGATTGGACCTACTTGCCACTGCTGGCAATGGGTCTGATTACCAAAGTAATCACACCTAAGTGAACTAGTTTTGCCACATCTTTTGGCCAGTTTTTAGTTGGATCCCATTAAATTCAAATAAAATTGCAAAAACTTGAATCTTCTCCTCCATTTTAAAATTTCATGATCCTGGATTAACAGTTCAGTACCCTGAGCTTGGAATATCTAAGCATATGCTAATTAAATGTGGACTCTTGATTCTAAATACTAAGAAATTGGTCAAACGGAACAATTACTTTGGAGCAAACAATGAGTGACTTGTTGGCCATACCACTCCCTATATTTTCCAAATAGTGGCTTGCGAAGATCGATGAGGCCCAAGCTCATATGAAGACGTAAGGGAAACAAGCTCAGTGAAAAATCCTGAGCGACACCATTGCTATTTAAAGAAGAGGACAAAGCCTCTTGAAGGTTACAAATGGCTCTTAGAGAGAAAAGAGATCGAAGTCTCTAGAGGGAAACTTTTACAAGAGAACAAGAGCAAAAGGAATGTAACAAAACATGCGACTAGCAACAAAATATGCTATCCGTCTATGTGGAGATGTTATCCATCTACGTGAATAGGAATGGTGCATTGTCAGCCCCCCTTAAGTTGAGGGTGGGGAACCACTAGCAACTTGGCAAGAAGAAGAGAAAACCGTTGTATAGGAAGAGCCTTACTGAGAATATCCGTAGTTTGATATGAGCTAGGCACGTGACACACTACAAGATCCCGAGGAAGAACCTTTTTCATGAATAAAATGGTAATCGCCCTCGATGTGCTTGGTATGGTATGAGCATGGAACACCGAATTCGAGGTGAGGCTGATGGCATAAATATTATCACACCATAGGCGAGGAGTGGTTGGTATGGTGACATGAAGCTCTTAGAGTAGCATTTTAAGCCACATGATCTCAGCGGAAGTGGAGGCTAATGTGTGGTATTCAGATTCAGTTGAAGATTGAGCGATAATTAGTTACTTCTTGGAGCACCTGATCAGATTATCACCAAGGTAAATGCAAAAACCCATTGCAGATCGTTGATCAGAGTTATTGTTGGCCCAGTCAGCATCCGCATAGGCTAATATGTTTAGAGAACTTGAAGTGAGATGTTGCCCAGAGTGAAGAGTTCCTTGAATATAACGAATGATACGCTTCAGAGCCTAAAAATGAGAGGTAAGAGGAGCATGCATGTGTTGGCAAATACTATTTACAACAAAGGAGAGATCCGGATGGGTGATGGTGAGATATTGGCGCGAGTCAGCCAAGCTGTGAAATAAGGAAGCATCCTCAAAGGGTGGATCATGGGAGCCATCCAAAACTTTCTTGGAAGCCACTTGGGTGGCATAAGTCTTGAAAGAGGTCATTGCACATGAAACAAAATAGATTTGGCGTATGAAGTCTAACTGAGGAAGTATCCAGTTGGTGTAGTATGAACATCAATGCCTAGAAAAAAAATTAACTGGGCCAAGGTTGGACATGGCAAAGGTTACATGTAGCGCAGAGAGAAGCTCGGAGATATAAGTAGAACAATTGTTGGTTAGTAGAATGTCATCTACATAAAGAAGCATCATAGTAGTTGTTGAGTCCACGTGGTGAACGAAGAGAGAGGCATCTTCTGTGCATTGTGAGAAACCTTGACCTGTGAGAAATAAAGAGAGATGATCATACCAGACATGAGGAGTTTGTTTAAGGCCATAAATAGCCTTCTGAAGCTTGTAAACATTGCTAGGAAAGTCAAGGTCCATAAAGCCTAGATGTTGGTCCATAAAAATATCTTCATGTAGCGTGCCAGAAAGGCATTCTTTACATCGAGCTGTTGAATTGGCCAACTGAAGTGTAAGAAAAAAGAGAGAACCAAATGGATCGTGGGAATTTTGACAACAGGACTGAATCTCTCAATGAAATCAATGCCTTCGATTTGGTGAAATCTTTTCACAACTAGGCATGCTTTATAACTAACAATAGCACCGATAGCATCACGCTTGAGTCTGTACACCTATTTACATCCAATGACAGAAGTAGTAGGGGAGGTAGGGATCAAGGTTCAAGTTCTCTAGGTTTACAAAGCCTGAAATTCTTCTGACATGGTTGTGCGCCAGTAAGGATATCGAGCAGCTTGAGAATAGCAAGTAGGTTATGTGGTTTCAAATGTGGCCGTAAGGAAAATTTTATTGATGGGTTTATGAATGTCATCCTTTAGACAAGTTTGCATGGGATGAGGAGGAGGGGGAGAAGGCTAAAACATGGAGGATGAGGGAGAGAGAATAGAACTAGCAGCCGATGTGTGAGGGCTGGGGAGAGACGTTGCTAGAGAAAACATAGGAAGAGGAGTAGGAAAAGCAAGGGGAGATGGTGAAGGGGTGGGAGAAGTAGGGAAGAAGGGGGAAAAACAAATGGAGGGAGTGTAGAGGAGAAAGTGTTAGAGGATGGAAATTTGGGATGAAATATGGAGGCAAAGGGAAAGGAGGATTTGTGAAAAATGACATGACGACTATTACAGACCCGACCAGACTAAAGGTCTAAACACCTATATCCCTTGCTCATGGAGCAGTAACCCAAAAAAATGCATATTATGGAACATGGAGATAACTTGTGGGGTTGATAGGGTCAGAGTCGAGGAAAGCACTAGAAACCAAAAAATTTAAGAAATGAATAGTCAGGGTAGGTTTTGAAGAGGGTTTCGAAAGGGGATATTTATGACAAAACAAAAGAGGGCATTCTATTGATTAAGAAGACAACAGTATAAGCTGCATCTAACCAAAAGGAGATAGACATGTGGAGATGCTTACACTCAGCCACGCCATTTTTGGATGGGGTGTAAGGACATGTAATCCAGTGGGAGATGCCAAAGGAACATAAGAAGTTAGCGAACCAAGTGTGTGTATTCGCCTCCCCCATCGGTGTGAAAAGTTCTAATGGTGGATGAGAGAAAAGCTTCAATATGTGTTTTAAAATGTTGAAACGCTATGAACACATCAGATTTGTGCCGGAGTGGATAAAGCTAGGCGTAATAGCTAAAGCCATCAATAAACAAAACGTAAAAACGAAATCCATGATGAGAGGGAAGCAGTGAGGACCCCCAGACATTAGAATGAACAAGTTGTAAAGGAAAAGTGGAAGTTGTATTAGATGGTAAAAGAGGTACACGATGAGACTTAGCCATTAAACAAGAAATACAAGATTCATCTTCCATAGAATTGAAGTTAAGTTGTAAACAACGTCAAATAGAAAGGAAAGAGTCCCAAGAGGGATGTCCTAAGCGCCAGTGCCAAAGAGACTTGGTAGAGCCATGAGTGGTGAGACCAAAAGAAGACAAGTTACATGATGGAGCTGAAGCAGAGATGGGGTACAGACCATTCTTAATGAGACCATGAAATACCAATTTCCTTATGATATTTTCCTAAACATCAAAACCGTGAAAGTTAAAGGCAAAAGTCTAATTATTATCTTTGGAAAACTGATGCATAGAGAAGAGATTGGAAGAAATATTAGGGACATGAAGAATTTTGTTAAGTTTAAAGGATCCAAATGGAAGAGAAAGAGTAACGATCCCTATGTTTTGCACAGGGAGCTACTGCCCATTGCCAACTATAACAATGTTTGCACTACAGTAAGGATTTGTAAGAGATAGAGAGGAAAAATCCGAGGTTATGTGGTTCGAAGTGCTAGAGTCAAGGAACCAGGTGGATGGAAAAGTTGGTGGAGCAAAAACTAAGAGAGCAGCAAATGTGGTAGAAGGAGGTGGTGGACACGAATACTGAGCGTTGAGCCTATGATAGTAGTTGAAGGCAGAGCGGTATGGTTTACTAGAGATCTGACAATACAATTTGTCAAAGATAGAGAAGCCACGTCCATGACCACAACCTCTGCCACGCCCCGATAGGGAAGAAAGACTGATGGGAGAAGGAGTAGATGAAAAGGATGTGTGTTGGGTCATAAGAGTAGAAGACATGATGTCAGTGATGGTTTCAGACTCAGAATGAGCAAGTTGTTAATCCTCAATAAGCAATAGTTCCTGAAGCTCATTCAACGAGATTGAATTAGAGCGGGTGCATATAGCAGTTTTAAAGGAGTTATAGTCTGTTGGAAGACCATTGAGGGTGTGTAAGACTAAATCCTCCTCCTCAAGGGGAGAACTAATAGCAGTAAAAGTGTCGGAAATAAACTTTAGCTATTGAAGATAGTCAAGCATGGAAAGCCGATGCTTTTTGAAGGACTGAATGTGGCTCTTGAGCTAGAGAACATTGGAGCGTGAGAGGGAGGTGAATCGCCATTAAAGAGTAGCAGAGACACACGAGCATGTTCACCAGTGGCAAGATGGTAGAAAACACGGTGGTGATGATGCAGCTTAGAAGTTTTTTTTATCAAAGATCAACCATTTTGTGTATCGTGGGTTGGGAAGGTATTTGCCAGCATTGTCAACCATTGTTGTAGCCGGTGGAGAAACTGAACCATCGATGAACTGTAAAAACTGAAAAACACGAAGAATGGTGAGAAACTGGGAGCACCATAGAAGATAGTTACTGCGATCTAATTTTATAGTGATGAGGGAAGATAAATTTGAAATGAAAGAGGAAAGGGAAGTGGCGGAGGACTAAGCAAAAGGGGTGGGGGAGGGAGAAGATAAAGGAGAGGAAACATCAGAGGCCATGTAGAATGATGCAAGTCACTGGCTCTTTGATACCATGAAGACGTCATGGAAACAAGCTCAGTGAAAAATCATGAGCGATGCCCTTGCTATTTAAAGAAGAGGACAAAGCTTCTAGAAGATTATAGATGACTCTTAGAGAGCAAAGAGATTGAAGTCTCTAGAAGGAAAACTTTTACAAGAGAACGAGAGCAAAAGGAAACGTAATAGAAAGATACAATTAGCAACAAAAATATGCTATCCATTTACGTGGAGATGCTATCCGTCTACATGGATAGGAATGGTGTGCTATCATCATATACTAAGCCTATAGTAATGTTTGTCTCTACCCATAAGACATAGCTTCTTGTCTTGTAATACACTAAGTCTGTAGTAAGATTTGTCTCTACCCACAAGACAACTTCTCACATTCTAATAATATGAGTGATCCAAGAAATTATATTGCTTGTAGACAATTGAATTGTCTAAACACCTCATGTCCTTCTCTTGTCCACACTATATAGATGTGTAGAAGTACAATATTGATAAAGAAAATGAAACCCAATTTTTAGAGAGAGAGAGAGAGAGAGAGAGAGAGAGATTGTTGCTGGAGCTACTGAGGGATTGCTTTACTGTGTCTTTAAAGGATGTATAGCTGCATCAGATATAGAGGTTGGAGATTGAACAGAGGCCATACAACTACAACTATGGTTGTGCATTACTCCAAGGTGTCTCCCCTGCTTATATTGTATCTGATTTCTTTGGAGTAAGAGTTGCTTGGTCTTAATAGTCCATAATCAATCATCTCCTTCTCCACCTGCTAACCCATTGTTAAGGGTGGAGAGGTGATGCAATGTAGCAAGTTGTAAACTAGTTCATCGAGCACGTTGATCATATGAAGTCAAAATTGGCTATGAAAATTTAAATGATCATAACTTTTGATCCCAACAACCGATTTTGAAGTTTAAGTACTTGAAACAACTGGTTTGATGAGCTCCACAGTCTCAAACTGCTATTTTCGTTTAACGTTCAAATGGCCCTCAAAATCCATCATTTAGACCCTCAAACAACCACTTATTAAATTTTTTTATTTCAGAAAACTTTCAATTATTGCATATTTTGAGGAATATTTGATGCAATTCTTTTTAGGAATATATTTACAAGTTACTTCAAGAATATTAGAGTGGTGTTGGGTAGAATTAATAGTTTTTACTTCTAATGATTTTTTCTAATGTAGTCAAAACTCAAATCTGTTTTAAGTTTCTATTTTTGGTTTTTGGGTCCTTCATCTATAATTAAATTCACCATTGTAAACAAATTAAAAAGATTGTTAAATGAAATTTTGAAGTTCAAAAGAGTTCTCTCTTAATTCTTGGTATTTTCCTTTGTGAAAATCAATAAGTACCACTATTTCTAATATTTTCTCTTGTGAAAATCAACAGCTTCATTAGAAGGTTGTATTTAAATAATTCATTCATTCTTAGATGCTCACCGCATCAAGAGGGCTCAAGGGGGGTTTTGTAAAGAGAATGTTTGATAGTAGGATTCATTTCATGTGTAGGAGCAACTTACATATGTTTTCTCCAAATTGTCAAGCTGTCACTTATTTTATTTTTAGTTTTTATTATTTTATGAGGCAGGAGCCTAGATTAGCACATGCACCCCCAAAAAAGTGAAAATCACCTTTTTGGGTACGTGTATGCCTCTCCTGGTTGCAAAAAATATTCTAATAGGAGACTCAATCATTAGCTTGTTAAGAGAAATACCTAAATGATCTAAAAACCATGAAGAAATCAACATTTAATTTCAGTTCTATTGGAAACTCCCTCCCGGCTAGGGGTCAAAAGGCAGTACCATCTTTTAGTACTAAAGATAACTCTCATGCCTGAGAGCCCTATGTTATCTCTAACCCTAAAAATTTAGCTTCATTAAATAAACCGAAGCAACTTCAAAGAATTCCCACTACAAGAGCGCAAGGCAAAGACTGTTTTACTCTCTTTCACTCTCTTAGCAAAGCTTCAGACTTTTTTTTTTGGTACGGACAAATTTTCACACTATATACCTGCAAGATGTCCCACATGAAAAACCAATGCGGTACTCTCTTGTTTGAAGTTCCTGAACTTTCCTTTCAAATTTCCAAAATACAATGATGAATTCATTGACTGTTTGTTTCAAAATTAGTACAATGAACCACACATCAGTCCAAATATGTACTCATCTTCTGGTTTAATTTTCTTACAATACATTATACAATGTTGCATATGTTCACTGTCTCACATTCTAGTTGAAAAGTAAAATGATAATTTAAATAAAATAAAATAAAACCTTCCAATCTAAAACTAAGTAGATCTGATTCCTGATTTGGAATTTGGAGTTATGCTCCCATCCTAGACGTATAGTAGGCCATTTATTTCGGGAGTACGTGTTTAGTGACAAAATTTGGTTTGACCACTGTGTAACTACACTAGACTGACACGTGATGTGTTTTTGAATTTGGTGTCCCTTGGTTCTTTACAAAAGTGCAAAATGAATATTTCACCCTTATTTCTTTACAAATAAAAAATAAAAATAAAAAATAACCCTTTTAGTTCTTTACATATAAAAAAACCTAAGTAGTTATCGGAAAATGAAAGAAAAAAAAAAAACCCTAAATGGTATCATAATCAATGATTGTATTAATACGAAAAAAATTCAACATACTAGGGGATATGACTGATTCGGATAAGTGCATTACAAACATGCTACTCCAAATATACCATAAAAAAGCCTTGGTAATCCAAAATAGAAGGTCTATATTAGACAAAAAGGTCTAGGTTTACCTAGTTAGTCCTGGTGAAAACTTTTGTCAGTGTAAGCCTCAAAGTTAACAAAGACGTAGCAAAATACATTTCACCTCAAATTTTTATTTGTTTTTTGAGTTGCCGCTTGGTTCTTTGCAAATAAAACCCTACAAAGAGTTAGTTCTACTATTAATCACAAAGAAGATGGTTTTTATTTTTTGGTAGAATATTTTTTAATAGAGTGGGGAACACCACAGTTAACACCTAAAGTGAGATTTGAATGGAAAAATAGAATCTATTTTCAAATTAGTTTTATTTGGGTTTAAAGTGGTGACTTCCCTTTTAAAAGTTAGTCGTATGTTGCCAAAGTAGGAAAAGGGAATGTGTTTAAAATGTAAGAGGGGGCCATTACCTCGTGTCCTTTGGAATTCTCACATATGTATAGCAATGTATCACAAATAAACTAGATGTGCATGTAGGCTAGGGAGCATAGATTCTAACACAAGATATGAGTATGATATAATACAGATACGACAACATGACAATTCTTGAAAAACTAGAATACGATACGAAAATTAATTAATTAAATAATTAATATTTTTATCTATACTTTATGTAAATTTTATGTTAAAAAGTAAATAACATGCATCAAAATGTTTGAAAATATTTATAAAATTGATTTAAAAGTAATAGTACATAGGAAAAAAGCACATCCATGCCCATATAATAATGTTTAGTCTTTAAAGTACAAAGTACTAAGAGTTCAAAAAAATTACAATGAAAATGAAAAAGAAAACTAAGAGAAAAGAGAACCATGTACTATGTTACTCCTGAGTCTCTATCCCTATCATTTTCTTCTTTTTCTTTTCGACGCCTCCCCTTTCCCATTATTTCTTTTCTTATTTGTATTTACTATAATTCTCTATTGAGATATTTCTTCAATTAATTCTCATTATTCAAGCTATTTTACCTCCTTATAATGCCATGTCCCGAGCATGTATTGAGCATGTCTGTTACCCTAAATTTTATGGCTGAATTACATGTGTAGGCATGCTAATGCCACATAGGCATAATTTGGTCTTCTGTTAATGACCCTAGTTGCCAAAATAAATTAAACATCCGAAAGAATTTGAAAGAATTGAATCCCCGAAGATTTATTTGGCCACCCTTTTTTTTTTCAAGCGATTATGAGGGGTTGGATTCTTCCCTTTGTAGGTGACTTTTTGCTTTGTCAACAAGGACTTTTTATTTTTCTACCAAAATAACACTTTGAAAACTTAATAATTTAAAGGGAATAAACGAAAGATTTAGAAAGAACTTACATTAGGGATGATCCCCATCATGCAACGCAGTTAGTTGTAGAACTAATACCACATAATCAAGCAAACTTGAAAGAGAGCCATGATTTACTTCTATAGATTTTATGAACGAACAAAGGAAACTTATATTTCTAAGTATGTACAAAGTAGGAAACATTTCTATCTATAAAGTTGTACACAGTAGAATATTTGACTAAGGACTTAACTAAATGCTTTATCTACGAATTGAATACAAGAGTAATAATTGTGATGGTGTTTAACCCCTTCTCTTGAGCCTCTATCCTCTATTTATAATGTTCTGATTCAGTTATTGGTCATTTTCACCTGTCATTCCTACAAATCTTCTATTAGTTATGTAACTCCTTCCATAACTGAATGTTTGACACTTCATCTGATAACTAATTCTTTAATGATCTTCCAATTAGGTTCCACCAAGTATTGATAACCATCTTAGGTAATCTTTACTTCTCTGAGTCTTCCACCTATCCCGGTTGGCCATCTTTTCAAATTTTGAATTTTCATTTAAATGAGATCTTGATGATAATTACCCCATTGTCTTTTCAAAACCACTCGCCACAGCTTATTCCAGTCAGTCATAGTGATGGTATTTTTATGATGCAAACAATGTCCCAAAATAGTTTATTAGGTTTGTCTTGCTTCCTATTCAGTATACTCTAATGCTCAGGACCCACTTCGAGTACTAAATGACATAGTTTGAGTCCCCATCATATCCGGCAGTTGGTGGCGAAGAGACAAAGAGGAAAGGGAGTGGGTTTGTTCTCGATGGCAAATTGGACGTTGGCACCGTTGGCCCTCAAGGTTTGGAAGCAAATCTAAAATACAATCCTGATCTTGGGGGAGCACAGTCGAAAACTATTAATGTACTAGGCCGAAAAGCATAGAAAAGAGAAGGGGTATTCTGCCAAGACCCTTGGCCAACGAAAGGATAGGGAAAAGGAATAACGAAAATCAAATGAAAATGTAGAAAAGGGTATTTTAGGGTTTTAAAACTTTTATTTTTTCATGTCCATTTTACCCACCTTATAATGCTATGTGTCATATCCAGTTCAAAGCTGTATAAAACAGGGACAAAAAAATAAGAGCAAATTTTTTGTCATTCCGAAAAGTGATTTAAACTTTTTTTTAGGGGAAGGGGGGGCGGGGGTGCTTAACACTTTTCAGCGCTGAT